>JAGSMP010002349.1:0-26168 GCA_029286625.1 Parnassius orleans | reverse complement strand
CTACGGCCTGACGTCCATTCCATTACGGAGACCCGATTCATTCCTGGAAAGGAGTTGTGTAACGTGGGTATCTGTGTGTCTGTCTGTGATATCGTAGCTCCCAAACAGATGAACCAATTTTGATTTAGTTTTTTTTGCTTCAAAGGATTTCATTGAGTGTCCTTAGCCATGATTCAAGAAAATCTGTTCAGCTGTTTGAAGATCATTAGTCCTTTTCTAGTTGACGAGGGGATGAAAGCAACTTCCACAGGTCTGAACGTTTTGATATTTGATATCTTATTACTTCAATAATATTGCTAGAACATGATAACCTTGACCTTATGCTGTGGCATCACCTGAAATCTGCAGGATTCCTAATTCCTCACCAATTTACAGCAGAAGTATCGTGTTTGGGTTCATTGGAATGGTCTTATTTTTTTTAACTCTTTAGCGGTTTTTTGTTTGGGGGTTTTAAATTTTAAAGGAGACAGTTTCTTTTTGTATGGAGAATGGGCCCACCAAAAATTGTGATGACTCGTAATGAAATGTATGCAGATTTATTCCTTATAATCTCTAGATTATTATAGTAATATTAGTTGTACCATATATAAAGGGAATACTGAGAAAATAACAATCAAACAGCAATCTCACTATAACCTAAAATCCCATACGGGCGACTGTCTAATAGTTTTTATTGATATCCTATGTTATGATGTACTGTGAATAATAAAAAGTATAAAAAGTTGTAGGTTCTTTGAAATCTTAAGTACTACTTGGTGGATGGAATTTTTTTAGTAGTACCGGAGTAAATAGTACGAATAAACAGACCCGGTGATGTATTGATTCTTAACTGTATTTATTATTTATTGTGGTGTATTGAATACTAAGCACAGAATACATTACGAATGTATTCAAGTGAAGCAAAAAGTAAGCCAAAACTATGCTCAACTAATTCTAAAAACAAGCACACATGTACTTATTTATCTAATATCATTTGCAACCAGTAACACGGTTTTAGGTGCATGTGTGCGTCTAATAGTGAACTTTTAAGGGGTGTTTTGCGAGTTTTACCTCTACGGCGATTGAGAAAATAAATAGCACGTAAGATGTTTTGAACTGGTTGTGTTAGGATAAAAAAAAACTCTGTATTTTCACTGTATTTGCTATTGTAAAATCATCACATTCTTAAAGCAGTATTAAAAGTGACACATGCCACCAGGTGCAGTGTCAGGACATTGTTATTAATATGTATTGATTGAATAACATGTTTACATTCCCAGCACCTTTAAAACCAAAATGACTGGATAGTAACATATCCGATTTTTTACGATATTAACCACGAAAAAATAAATAACATGTAAGGTGTTTTGAACTATTTGTGTTAGGATAAAAAGAAACACTGTATTGTCACTGCATTTTTATTATTTATTATTGTAAAATCATCATATTCTTAAAGCAGTCTATTATAAGTATCACAGGCCGCGAGGTGCAGTGCCAGGACATTCTTTTAATATGTGTTGATTGATTAGCATGTTTACATCCAACCACAATTGAAGCTAAAATGTAAAATTCTCGAGTAGCAGTCTCGTACCGGTAAGCTCAGTGTGGGGTGGCTACCCTCTAGATGGAGTGACGTCCTGGTAAGACATTCAAAAAGTCGATGGATGCAGGTGGCTCAGGACCGAAAACGCTACCAGCGTAAAATAGTAGCTTAATGCTCCTGTGTTTCGTATGGTGAGTGTAGAGAACCGGAGTCCTTTTTTACTGGAAACGAAGCACTCCATCTTAGTCCTCAGGGGTGACAATGCATCTGCATTTTGATTCTTAAACGAGGATAAATGTAGATGTCTATGAGCCATAGCATCTACTTACCATCAGGTGGACCGTGCGCTTGTTTGTCACACTTATTCTATAAAAAAAAGTCAATTGAAAGAGACACGAAAAGGTACCAGAGCATCTATTCAACTTGCTCGGGAGCATCTATTCAACTTGCTCGGCGTTTATTTATAAATTAGGCACTTTATTTATAATAAGGCACATAGTAGAAACAGGTCAAGTAAGCAACAATAATTACAAGTTTTATTGATCATTATTCGTCATCATTACAACAATTCACTGCTGAACATATGTCTTCCCTAAATTAAATATATAATGTAAAATATTGTATAGCCCTTCCGTGAACTGCCGTCGCGTTTCGTTCCGTATGGTATCGTAAAAGTCGTAACAGAGTAAAATAAAGATACCAGGAGATGAGCAGCAACATCTTCCTATAGAATACCACAAAAAACTTTGGTTGCCACAAGCGTAGCAACTGTGGCAAAAACTACCATATAGTAATGATGCATATAAATATGCATCATTACTACCTGTGTATAAATTATTCCAATCATTGTGAGGTTCATTTAAGTGGTATTCACAAATACGAGCGCACAGTGGCACATAAAATGAGTTATCAATCAGCAATCTCTCTTTTAGTAGTTTAGGTATAAAGAATCTAGATAAATGATTACATAACTTAAAAATACAGTGACGGGAAGTAGAAGCAGCGCGCTTATAACTAGCCACAGAATAGAATAGAATCATTTTTGTTCAATATAGATTACAATACATAATACTTATTAAAAGTCATTTTTTACTTTTACCACTGGTTCGCAAAAAAACCTATGTCCTGGGAAGAACCAGCAAGAAACCCAGTGAGACGTTTTTTAAAAAAAAAAGCACATTTTACAATATAATATTTTATACAATTGTTTTGAAAACATTTAGAAACAGCATGGTAGCGATCACCTCATTCCCAGGCGTTATTATCAGTCATGTACTCTCTAATAGTATAATAACCCTTACTAGACAATTTTTGCTTAAGAAATAATTTAAACCTTTTGATAGAAAAGGTCTGTATATTATTATAGTAATTGTTGATGCCGCTCTGGAAATGACAGGAGTTACAGTTACAGGTATAAGGGATGGTAGTGGGATGTTACCGATGTCTTCAATATTCATGGATTGTAATTCCATATCCCTGTTATCATTTGTGTCTCCATACAGATGTAGAAGCTCTCGGCCAACGAGATTGCAGACTCATTCTAAACGATCCACCTGAAAAGTGTTTTTTTTCATCAACTAACCGAACAGACTATAGTTTTACAGTGTCTACCCCCTAAATAATAATATTTAATAATATTTTATTTATTTCAATCTTTATTACTAATAAACAGTCTTAATGCCTCTTAAATTATATATAAATAGCATGTAGTCGTTTCCCTTCATAATACTTTTGTAGTAAACCAGATTCCACTAAGGTAAAAAGAAATAAAAATACATCAAATCAGAAAGGTAAACAAGTGAAGTAGTTATATTAGAATTATAACATTATTTGACTAAGCACAAGTTCTTTGACGTTTTATTCACACTAATGTCATTTAAGGTAAAAAAATATTACTTGTATATTATATACAAAGGCATACAAATATGAGTGTAAGGTAGGGAAGAAGTAGCATCTATCTAATAACAGCTAAAGATAAAAACTGTGGTTATCAAATATCTCCCCTATGAGGCAATCTGTGGGGGAGGTCTATGTTCAGCAGTAGACTTTTGATAGGCTGTAAAGTTAAAGATAACCTGGTGGTGAATAGCCAAATTGTTTGTAGTGCGAGGTGATGATACTACAAACATCAATATGTGTGCCAAAGCAATTATGCCAACTCCTCCGGGCAAGCCTATTTCAGGCAGGGGATCATTTACAGACTGTTAAAGTAAAGTAAATACCTGGTGTGATGGTATCCACTGCAAAATAATACCTCTTTCTGCTGAGTTAATTTGCACAGCCCATGTGTGGTGTGCTCTTAAAATTGAAGATCCACATTGAATACAAATATTCCTATACCCAAACCTTCTAATGGAATGAGCAGTTTCAATACTTTCTTGCAATATTTTTAGGCAGTTCTTCTTCTTCTTCTTCTTTTAAATTATGGCTGCCAGTGTCAAGTCAGTCATGGGAGTGACAAGTAAATATTTATTGCATTAAGAGTTCTCAATTTTACGAGTGGGTTCACAATCTACAACAAAAGACGTCACATTTTTAAACACCATCACCAAAATTGATTAGTAATTTTACAGTTTAATATTATAAGTACGAATAAAATCACACAAAATATTTACAAAAGGAGTTTTTTTCTAATTACATAATATTTTATCCCTACTATAAATATTAATACATTTATATTCCTTTTGACTTTGATTTCTGATTAACAGACACCAGATTTATTACATACACATAACTTAAATCCCTTGACCAATAGGTTATTGATACTCTTTTAACATAGATTTGTGTATATTTTGTGTGGTTTTATTTTATCTATTAATTAAATTAGATTTCACCAATAACATAAAACTTCAACACTTTGACACTTTTAACCTTTTAACTTACTAATAAGATGTGTAAGGTAATTCAACATAAATAGATTTTCCAAAATTCTAGGAGGAAAAGTAAACTTGTATTATGCACTCACATTGACTTTTAATTAAACTCGTCAGTTTTTATTTTCGAATGTCAATGGCGAATTAAATACATAATGTGGAATAAAACGAAAATTAGTAGTTATCGTTTCCGCATTATAATATTTTTGGACAGACAGAGATAAGATGCTTATATTATGCAAATATGGACACAGGTTATTACGCAGCACGAAAGTCAATAACAAAATAGTGTTTCGTTCCACGGTGACTTTGAACAATGTTATATGATATATAAGTTAACACTTTTAGAAATAGGATAAAAATCTCATCAGTGGTATCTCTTTTTAGTAATAAATATATAATATACAAATAAGTATAATATGCATATAATAAGTTATCTTTGTTAAAAAAAAAAACATTTTTCTTTTTATAGAAACTGCAAAAATAATTCATTACACGCATTTTTTTCCCATAGTATTGGTTAACCAGAACACGGAAAATCAAAACTACTCATTTTTTTTCAGATTTCTTGATTCCGTTTAGGCTTTCACAAAATCTATAGGCCATTTACTATAATAAATTGGTATCTTTTTTTTGTGTGTAATACCATTAAGGGTCATTAAAATTTCTAGTGGGCCCAAAAACGATTGACTCCTAGTTTTATATTTCTCTTAAAATAACCCAAAATCTACAATCAACAAAAGTTTAACTCAGCTTCAAGATATTTAATAATATAACAGCTCATACTGATTTTTGAAATTTCGATATTTGTCTCGTTGGTTCTTTTGAAATGCCAAACGAAATTTAATTAAGATTACGTGAATTTTTGTTATTAAAAGAGACTGCATGCCCTTTACTTAACTTATGAAAACCTACCTTAACAACTTGCAGAATCGAAGTAAATAAATATTCAATGAGTTAATAAACATTTGAATTAATATACAATGTCTATAAATATAATAATAATAATAATAAAATAGGCGTAGGGAAGTGACGACCCCATCGCCCGCTGACGTAACAGTTAAGTGACAAAACTGCTACGTCGGTGCAGTCAGTCAGCGCCCTGCCAAAAGGTGTGAGCGCCGTGCCTAGGCAAAATTGAGGGTGCAAAGGTCCGTTTGTGCATATGGCCGAACCATGAAACGGTGCCGGGCCTGGGCGTCTCTCGTTAATTGACGCCCAAAAATGGATGATGGAAAAAAAAAGAGTGCGCAAAGGGCCGCTGCCTGGAGGTCGCCAGGGCGCGTCTGGAGCTGGCGCTGGACGCGACAGCATGCGGGTCGCCAGCCAAGCGCGGGGGGCTGCAAGACCACCTAGTAGCCGCCCGCATCCATCATCCCCACCAGAGGGCTTGGTGTCGGCTGGGTCTTCTCGGACTCGGCAAGCGGCACCCGCCGCTGGTGGAACACGTCGCATGCGTTGGACGAAAATTATGAACGCAAACGCATTGCGAGCGTATTTTAGGCAAAAGGGAAGAAACTGGAATGTTAGCGTATCGGGCTCGGATGCATCGCTTTTTCGCAGAGCTGGAGCCATCTGTTCATGTAACGGAGCAAAACCTGGCAGACCGAGTTCGGTACATCCTGCGCTCCAACATATTTGGTGACGCCGAACTCGAACGACTACGACGTGAGGCTGTTCCCTCATCGGATGAAAATGCTACAGCTGGTAATGCGGTGCCACTAATTGCAGAGCAACCTGCGCACGTGGATACCGCCGTGATATTCCGGTTGTGGTTAATTCAGACGATGATGAAATAGTCTCCACAAGCTAGAGCAAATGAGGAGCATATTGGAAGAGGCTATTTTGGAAACGCGCAGTGCGCCTCTCGAAAATCGACCGCGACTTCCCCGCATACCCTTAAGCAAGCGGAATCGGGCTGTCGTGAGGGCTCTCAACCCAATGCTGGTGACCTATTTGGAAGCCAGCCGGGACCTTTGCGAGACGGACTCAATTCTTTTTGGCGCCGCACTGGCAGTTTGCCGTATTATTGGCGCCAAATCCTGTTCCCACGGCTGGACGCGCTACTAGACAAAGTAGCGCCATCCCAGCCTGGAGAAAAAGAATTGAGGACCGTAACGCAAAGGCAAAAGCCCTCATCGGCAGACTGACAAGCTTCAGGTCGGGTAATAATAGACCGAGAATTGTGCGCACCGTCAGGATGGCGTTTGCTGGGACAAATATCAGTTTGTCCCAGCCGGATATAACGCAAAACTGACGGAGCGCATAGACGACCTGAAGCAGAGAATCGCTGCTTGGGGAAGCGGATTCGGCGATATACCGAGAGGTCGACACGGTTCAACCAGAATCGTCTCTTCCAGAGTGATCAGAAGAGGCTCTATGAATCATTGAGCGGCCGATGGTACGTGGAACGGGCTCAGCACCGAATCAGGCCGACACTATCGCATTCTGGCGCGGCCTGTGGTCAGAGCCCGTAAACCACAGCGAGGGCCCTGGACGGAAGTTGTGGCGAGTCAGTGCGAGTGTTACGCCCATGGACCCCGTCATCATAACGCCGGATGACGTAGCTGAGGCGGTCCGTAGGGCCCCGAACTGGAAAAGTCCGGGACTCGACGGACTGCATCACTACTGGCTGAAGGGGTTCGTGGTGTGTCACGCTGTGCTCGCCCGACAGTTTCAAGAGGCTCGACCAAAAGTCACCCCAGCCTCTTCACTACTGGGATCACTCATTTGGTTCCTAAAGACCGATTCCACAGACCCGAGCAAATACCGCCCCATAACCTGTCTACCTACCATATACAAGACACTAACATCCATTTTGAGCGCGAGAATCACTCGTCACCTGAACGCAAATCAGGTGATGTCGCGCGCTCAAAATGGATGTCGGGCGGTGGTCGTGGAACCAGGAACCACTCCTCATTGACGCGGTCATTGGCAGGTAGTTAAACGCAACCGTCGGAACCTCTCCGCCGCCTGGATAGACTACAAAAAGGCATTCGACTCGGTGCCTCATAAATGGCTGAAGAGGGTCCTCGAGCTGTACAAGGTTGACTGTACAGTTAGAGACTTCCTCGGGCAGTGTATGGAGCAGTGGAGTACGATCCTTTGTCATCTAGGCGAGCGGATGACGGCTGCGGAGAACCACATGAGGATAAGAAGGGTATCTTCCAGGGCGATTGTCTGAGTCCAATCTGGTTCTGCTCTCTCTGAACCCTCTCAGTACCTTACTGGAGGGTTCTGGGAGGATTTCAGCTTCGAAAGGAGGTACAAAAGTGACTCACCTTTTCTATATGGATGATCTCAAGTTATTCGCCTCCAGTCGCTCATCTTGTGGAATTGCTAAACATCACTTGTGATTTTAGCAATTCTATTAGAATGGAGCTGGGGACGGAGAAGGAGCTCCACGGAGGTTCTACAAGGCTCTACATGAGCCTTTCGTAGACACAGTCGCCTCCCTCCACTGGCTACGTTTCGGTGACCTCTTTGGGGAAACCGAGGGTTTTGTCTGTGCGATACAGGATCAGGTTATTAAGACCAACAATTATCGGAGATACATCCTAAAGGATGGCGCCGTCGACATCTGTCGAGCTTGTCGCCATCCCGGCGAGTCACTTAGGCATGTCATCTCCGGTTGTTCGGCGCTTTCTAACACTGAGTATTTGCACAGACACAACCTAGTAGCCAAGATTCTACACCAGGAGCTCGCTCTGAAATACGGTCTCGTGGATAGGAAAATGCCATATTATAAGTACTTGCCGGAAGTCGTGCTCGAAAATGACCGCGCCAGGCTCTACTGGGACCGGGCCATCATCACAGACAGGACTATTCTTGCGAATAAGCCTGATATTGTGCTGATGGACCGGGCACAGTCAAGGATATTTTTGGTCGATATTACCATTCCTTATGACGAGAACCTCGAGAAAGCTGAAACAGATAAGCTGACAAAATATCTAGACCTGGCTCACGAGGTGACCGACATGTGGGGTGGTCTGCCGACCGAAATTATTCCTGTGGTCGTTTCTGCGAACGGGCTAATCCCGGTCAGCCTCTCGGGTCATCTGAGGCGACTGGGACTCCGTGAAGGACCGTTCCGTGCTCAAATGCAGAAGGCGGTGCTCCTCGACACCGCCCGCATCGTCCGCCGGTTTCTTTCTCTTTCCCCCTAACCCTCAGCCGTTTGGTCTCCCCCTGCCGAGGGCTTCCATTTGGTTGGGTTTTTATTTATTTATGTATTATTTGTGTTAGTATATTTAATATATACATATATATTTATGTATATTTATTTACTATATTTCTTTTATATATTTATTCAGCCCAACCAAATGAGAATACTTTATAAATATCCCGAATAATAATAAAAATAATAATAATAAGGCGTAGGGAAGTGACGACCCCATCGCCCGCTGACGTAACAGTTAAGTGACAAAACTGCTACGTCGGCGCAGTCAGTCAGCACCTTGCCAAGAGGTGTGAGCGCCGTGCCTCGGCAGAATTGAGGGGTGCAAAAGCCCGTTTGTGCTTACGGCCACACTATTAAACGGTGCCGGGCCTGGGCGTCTCCCGTTAATTGACGCCCATTTTTATGGATGATGGACAAGAATAGAAAGCGCATAGGGTCGCTGCCTGGGGGTCGCCGGGGCGCGTCTGGAGCTGGCGCTGGACGCGACAGCATGCGGGCCGCCAGCCGAGCGCGGTACTGCGACCACCTAGCAGTCCTCGCATCCATCATCCCCACCAGATGGCTTGGTGTCGGCAGGGTCCTCTCGGACTCGGCAAGCGGCACCCGCTGCTGGCGGAGTACGTCGCATGCGTTGGACAAAATATATGAACATAAACGCATTGCGGGCGTACTATAGGGCGAAAGGGGAAGAAACTGGAGGAACAGCGTATCGGGCTCGTATGCACCGCTTTTTTGCTGAGCTGGAGCCGTCTGTTCCCGTCACAGAGCAAAACCTGGCAGACCGAGTTCGGTACATCATACGCTCGAAAATATTTGATGATGCCGAACTCGAACGACTACGGCGTGAGGCTATTCCCTCATCGAATGAACCAGCTATAGCTGGGGATGCGGCTCCTAAGGCCATAGACCAGCAGCCATATGTGGAAGCCGCCATGGATCTTCCCGCTCTGGTTGATTCAGGCGATGATGGAATGGTCACCCAAGAACTAGAGCAGATGAGGAGTAAATTGGAGGAGGCGATTGTGGAAACGCGCTGTACGCCTCTCGAAAATCGACCGCGACTCCCACGCATAACCCTAAGCAAGCGGAATCGGGATGTCGTGACGGCCCTGAACCCATTGCTGGCAACCTTTTTGGAAACCAGCCGGGACCTTTGCGATACGGACTCAATACTCTTTGGCGCCGCATTGGCAGTTTGCCGTATTGTTGGTGCCAAACTTCCACCTGGACGTGCTACTGGGCAAAGTAGCGCTATCCCAGCCTGGCGAAGAAGGATTGAGGACCGTATCGCAAAGGCAAGGGCCCTCATCGGCAGACTGATAAGCTTCAGGTCGGGCAATAATAGGCCGAGAATTGTGCGCACCGTCAGGATGGCGTTTGCTGGGACAAATATCAGTTTGTCTCAGCCGGATATAACGCAAAAACTGACGGAGCGCATAGACGACCTGAAGCAGAGAATCGCTGCTTGGGGGAAGCGGATTCGGCGATATACCGAGAGGTCGACACGGTTCAACCAGAATCGTCTCTTCCAGAGTGATCAGAAGAGGCTCTATGATTCATTGGAGCGGCCGATGGTACGTGGAACGGGCTCAGCACCGAATCAGGCCGACACTATCGCATTCTGGCGCGGCCTGTGGTCAGAGCCCGTAAACCACAGCGAGGGCCCTTGGACGGAAGTTGTGGCGAGTCAGTGTGCAGTGTTACGCCCATGGACCCCGTCATCATAACGCCGGATGACGTAGCTGAGGCGGTCCGTAGGGCTGAACTGGAAAAGTCCGGGACTCGAGGGACTGCATCACTACTGGCTGAAGGGGTTCGTGGTGTGTCACGCTGTGCTCGCCCGACAGTTTCAAGAGGCTCTCGACCAAAAGTCACTCCCGAGCCTCTTCACTACTGGGATCACTCATTTGGTTCCTAAAGACCGGGATTCCACAGACCCGAGCAAATACCGCCCCATAACCTGTCTACATACCATATACAAGACACTAACATCCATTTTGAGCGCGAGAATCACTCGTCACCTGAACGCAAATCAGGTGATGTCGCGCGCACAAAATGGATGTCGGGGCGGTGGTCGTGGAACCAAGGAACCACTCCTCATTGACGCGGTCATTGGCAAGGTGGTTAAACGTAACCGTCGGAACCTCTCCGCCGCCTGGATAGACTACAAAAAGGCATTCGACTCGGTGCCTCATACATGGCTTAAGAGGGTCCTCGAGCTGTACAAGGTTGACTGTACAGTTCGAGACTTCCTCGGGCAGTGTATGGGGCAGTGGAGTACGATCCTTTGTCATCTAGGCGAGCGGATGACGGCTGCGGAGAACCACATAAGGATAAGAAGGGGTATCTTCCAGGGCGATTGTTTGAGTCCAATCTGGTTTTGCCTCTCCCTGAACCCTCTCAGTACCTTACTGGAGGACTCCGGGAGGGGATTTCAGCTTCGGAAAGGAGGTACAAAAGTGACCCACCTTTTCTATATGGATGATCTCAAATTATTCGCCTCCAGTCGCTCCCATCTTATGGCATTGCTAAACATCACTTGTGATTTTAGTAATTCTATTAGAATGGAGCTGGGGACGGATAAGTGTGCGGTCCTCCATGTTGAAAGGGGAAGGGTTGCTAACTCTGAGGGCATAGACTTATCTATGCCCATCAACATAAGGACCCTTTCTGAGGCTGAAACATACCGATACCTGGGTATGTCACAGAACATCGGTATCGATGAGGCGGGTATGAAGCAGTCAGTTTGCGATATGTTTTATGCACGCTTGACCAAAGTGCTTAACAGCCTTTGTCCGGTGTGAATAAGACACACGCATATAACGGTTGGGTCATGCCTGTTCTCATATATACCTTTGGCATACTTAGGTGGACTCAAACTGAACTTAACGCCCTGGATAGAAAAGTCCGCACTACTATGACGTCCCATAGGATGCATCACCGAGATCGTCGATTATGAGGCTGTACTTGCCGCGGAAACATGGCAGGAGTGGCTTTTTTGAGCGCGCTTACCATGCATATCGCGAAGTGTGCAGCCTCCGTAATTACTTTCTGACGAGAGCGGGTGATCCATTCTATAGGGACGTCATTTCTTGTGATAAAGGACTTACCCCTCTATCCTTGGCCAACGAGCAATGGCAAGACCCGGCAGTACAGAGCATTTCCGACCGGGAGACCGTATGGAAGGAGAAGGAGCTCCACGGGAGGTTCTACAAGGCTCTACATGAGCCTTTCGTGAACAGTTGCCTCCCTCCACTGGCTACGTTTTGGTGACCTCTTTGGGAAACCGAGGGTTTTGTCTGTGCGATACAGGATCAGGTTATTAAGACCAACAACTATCGGAGATACATCCTAAGGATGGCACCGTCGACATCTGTCGAGCTTGTCGCCATCCCGGTGAGTCACTTAGGCATGTCATCTCCGGTTGTTCGGCGCTTTCTAACTCTGAGTACTTGCACAGGCACAACTTAGTAGCCAGAATTCTACACCAGGAGCTCGCTCTGAAATACGGTCTCGTGGACCGAAATTGCCGTATTACAAGTACTTGCCGGAAGTCGTGCTCGAAAATGACCGCGCCAAGCTCTACTGGGACCGGGCCATCATCACAGACAGGACTATTCTTGCGAATAAGCCTGATATTGTGCTGATGGACCGGGCACAGTCAAGGATATTTTTGGTCGACATCACCATTCCGTATGACGAGAACCTCGTGAAAGCCGAAACAGATAAGCGAACAAAATATCTGGACCTGGCTCACGAGGTGACCGACATGTGGGTGGACTGCCGACCGAAATTATACCTGTAGTCGTCTCTGCGAACGGGTTAATCCCAGTCAGCCTCTCGGGTCATCTGAGGCGAATGGGACTCCGTGACGGACCGCTCCAAGCTCAAATGCAGAAGGCTGTGATCCTCGATACCGCCCGCATCGTCCGCCGGTTTCTCTCCTTTCCCCTAACCTCGGCCGTTTGGTCTCCCCTGCCGAGGGTTTCCATCTGGTTGGGTTTTTATTTATTTATGTATTATTTATTTATTTATGTTAGTATATTAAATATATATTTATGTTTATTTATTATATCCTTTAAAATATTTATTCAGCCCAACCAGATGAGAATACTAAATAAATACCCCAAAATAATAATAATAATACATTATTCTTTATTCCTGAAACTTAGCCTACAATTACAATGAAATGCGTGAATTCGTATTCAAAATTTGTGTAGGTATTTGTAACATATTGGCTAGTTTTGCAACAACAAATTAGAATTCTACCCCCCGTTCTAGTTACAAACTGTATGATGGCAGAGTATTGCGGCTAGTTCATTTTATTCGATGCAGTAATTAACTACCTGTTTATACATAGTATAACCAAAACATTCATATGAAGAAGTTATGGTGTTTTTAGTTTTCAAAATGTTATGATTACACTAACAAATTTCAGACTTTTAAGTTATCTATATACTATTATACTGAAATGACAATTCTTACTGGTTTGTCATTGTAGTATAAATTTTGGACAGAGATTATATTAAATTACTGTTACGTTAAGTACGTGGGTCTATATTGTATATTATGCAAAGTATTTTGTACTATAAGATTATCTACTTAATAAATAAATATAGTTCATCAATGATTGCCACCCCTCTCATATAAACGAGCAACTTAAAATAAAGAAAAGAAAATAGATAAATATCTTAAAATAGTTAAGAATTACACAAAAAAAACATGCGTGAGTGTCGTGGAACACTCGGTTGGAACGAAGTTCCTTTCGTAGTATATTATTATTGATAAACGTATTTTATAATTAATTTACAAATACAAAAGCTATTGGTAAATCCAATCGTGCATGCCTTAAGTGCATTAAAAATTACGTATAACATGATTATACTTAATTTTTTTAAGTAGTTTAATTACACACATGTTTTCAATAAAAAAATTTGATGTCAAACTTCAATTAAAAAAAGTTTGGAAAATCCAAAAGTGCACGACTCATAATGCTCATATGATAGTGAAAAAAAATTTGTAATTTGTAGTTCTATTCGTCAAAGAATTCCAGTAGCAGTCACCGAAGTACACCTTGAAGTAACTCCGTCAAGTCCGGAGGTAAGGTCTATTCTATATATATGTATATTTTATTCTATAACTATCAAAACGAGGCCAAATACGGCACATCTAGTTCTCCTCGTCTAGGAGTTCCAGTAGCTGTCATCAAAGTACACTTACAAGTCACTCTATCAAGTCCGGAGGTAAGGTCTCATCATAATTAACAAACCGAGCCCAAACTCGGCACATCTAGTTCTCCTCGTTGAGGAATTCCAGTAGCAGTCATCAAAGTACACTTTCAAGTCACTCTATCAAGCCTGGAGGTAAGATCTCATCATAACTAACAAAACCAGGCCAAATTTGGCACATCTAGTTCTCCTCGTCGAGGAGTTCCAGTAGCAGTCATCAAAGTACACTTTAAAGTCACTCTTATGAGTCCGGAGGTAAGATCTCATCATAACTAACAAAACGAGCCCAAACTCGGCACATCTAGTTCCTCTCGTCGAGGAGTTCCAGTAGCAGTCATTAAAGTACACTTTCAAGTCACTCTATCAAGTCCGGAGGTAAGGTCTCATCACAACTAACAAAACGAGCCCAAACTCGGCACATCTAGTTCTCCTCGTCGAGGAGTTCCAGTATCTGTCATCAAAGTACACTTTAAAGTCACTATATCAAGTCCGGAGGTAAGATCTCATCATAACTAACAAAAAGAGGCCAAACTCGGCACATCTAGTTCTCCTCGTCGAGGATTTCCAGTAACAGTCATCAAAGTACATTTTCAAGTCACTTCATCAAGTCAGGGGGTAAGGTCTAATCATAACTAACAAAACGAGCCCAAACTCGGCACACCTAGTTCTACTAGTCCAGGAGTTCTAGTAGTAGTCACCAAAGTACACCATCAGGTCACTCTATCTAGTCCGGAGGTAAGCTCTCATCAAAACTAACAAAACGAGCCCAAACTCGGTACACCTAGTTCTACTCGTCGAGGAGTTCCAGTAGCAGATACTGAAGTACACTTTCAGGTCTATAAAGTCCAAAACGTATAAGTATATTTATGTATAAATCCTGCGCGCTTTTAGCGAAACAAAATATTGTAATAAAAATCTGTGATTATAAAAATAATAATAATATCTTACCTTGGTCAAGTATGTATCAAATTTGGTTTTTGGAATATTGCATGTCGTAAGCGTTAAGCGCGCAGGTATGTTCTACTAGGGCCTAAAAATTAAGATTCCAACGTTTTGTCGCATGAAATGGTATCTAGCAATCAAATTGTACATATAAGTGATATAAAAAGCACATTGTCAGAAAGATAAATGATTATTGAACATATTAATATTCTTTTTAAATCGATTAATTGCTATTTTTACATAAAAAGGGGTTTTAGTGGCTTATGGTGTGGATTTATCAAGTCCGCATGGCTTCGTAAATACGATAACTTTTGAAAAATAAATTGTTCAACTCAATCTATTTTTAAAACTCTTCATCTATCATGTGGGAAGCCATTGAATGTAAATGGCAGTTTAATTTTGTTTAGTTTAGTTATAATAAATTTGTTTCGGCTGCGAAATATCGAAATATTCGGTGTTTTAGCAGCCTTATATGAATTTATTTTTAACTAAATAGAGACAGCGTCACTCACTCAGTTCGGCGTTTGAACTTTATCGGTTGTTTGCAGCGGCTCACAAAGATCGCTGTACACAATATTCGAAAAACCAAATTTCTTACATACTTGATTACAATAATAATCAGAGATTTTTATTAGAATATTTTAAAAGCACAGAATAAACAATAGTAGTACGTACTAAAAGTAAGTAGGATGTAATATTTATACTTAAATACGTCTTGGACTTTATGGAGTGACCTGAATGATGATATGATGATCATAGGAGCATTTTCCAAACTTTTTTAGTGTAATAAGGTTATTAGTGAAAACCTGTGTGTATTTAAATTACTTTAAAAAATTCCGTATAATCATGTTATACGTAATTTTTTTAATGCGCTTAGGTCATGCCCAATTGGATTTACCAATATTTTGTATTTCTACGGCGATCTTTTTTCTGCAAACAAGCGATACAATATTCACTCACGACGGCGGCCGAGGTCGGAATGACGGATTAACGGATGACAGAGTGAGATAGTGTATTGAGTAAAATAAATTAATACAAGGCTGCTTAAAACACCGAAAATTTCGCCATTTCTTAGCCGAAAAATATTAATTATAACTAAATAAAACAAAATTAAACTGTGATTTACATTTCATGGCTTCCTACATGATAGATGAAGAGTTTTAAAAATAGATTGAGTTGAACAATTGATATTTTCAAAAGTTATCGTGTTTACGAAGCCATGCGGACTTGATAAATCCACACCATAAGACACTAAAAGCAATTAATCGATTAAAAAAAAAATTAATAACTTCAACAATCATTTACTTTCTGACAATGTGCTTTTTATATCACTTGTATGTATAATATGATTGTTAGATACGATTTCATGCGACAAAATGTTGGAATCTTAATTTTTAGGCCCTAGTAGAACATAACTGCGCACTTCGCGCTTAAGGAATGCAATAAATGAATTACTAGCGTCTATTAAAATGAAGCGTCATTTAAAATAAAATAATATTTATTTCATGGCAAGATAAGAAAAAGTGGGAGGGAGATGGTTATTATTCCATCTCGCTTCCTTATAGCCGCCAAGGCCGTCTACACTACGTCAGAAGGGGTCGTGACGGAAAAATCTTACACTTTTTTTCGCCTAGATTCCATCCGCCAAATTCGTACGGTCCGATAAAGAACTTCGTTTCAAAAATCTTAAAATATAAATATCTTAAAATAGTAAAGAATTACACAAAACATTTAAAAAATCATTCAACACTTATTAATAACTTTCCAGTTAATTCATAGTCAATCGTTTTGAGCTATTTATCTATATATTTTACAAACGAATTTGTTGCATTTGGATATAGATAACATCTTATTTAAACGGTTATATAATAATGGTCCTAGATACGGAAAAAAATTCTGCGCAAAACTTGTTCTACAGAGAGGAATCTAAAAGTTATGGTGTGTTGTTTTATGACTGTGATCTTAATATACAATTTCCTTACAGAAAGCACGGAGTAATCTTTATAAAGGTCTGAAGTTGGATATCGAAAGTTTCTAAAGTTAATTATTTTTATAATTGCTCGCTGAGCTCTCTCAACGTTAATTAGATTAGTTTTAGAAGCGGCTCCCCATGCAATTTTACCATAAGTAGTAATGGACTGACATAAAGCAAAGTAAACTGCCATTATCGATGTATAATCTTTAATATGCCTGATTTTTTTTAAATTGTGATAATTTTTCGTAGTCGTGAGGTAAGGTTGGTAATATGTGGTTTTCAAGTTAAGTTTGCATCAATTAAAATGCCAAGATATTTTATTAAGGTAGCCGAATTTATTTCGTGGAAGTTATAAACTTGAAGTTTTTTAACAGTGGTAGGTATTCTGTGAGGCCACCACGACCTCACAGAATACCAGTGTGAAGTAGAGGTTTACTTCTGCATTTTATTCCAACCTTAACGCTGTCCACTACCATCTGGAGATGGCGAAGCCGGCCTTGCTCTTTTTAACCGAGACTCAGGTGTCCTCTCCGGCTGATACTTCATATCTCTCCTACCCGGGGTACAAATTAGAACACTCCTTTGTGTGTGTGACGTGTGCTCCGGAGTCGGCACCGGTTTTAACGCGTCTTTTCCGGTACTTCTACTCCCAAGGCGTAGTCCCGAATTCATAGAAGGCAGCTTTGGTCCACCCGGTCTCTAAAAAAGGCAACCGCTCAGACCCGTCCAACTACAGGCCTATCGCCATCACCTCCTCCTTCTCCGAAATAATGGAGTCCATTATAAGCTGCCAGCTTATGAGGTACCTTGAGGATACTTCGATCGGGTCTGGCACAAAGCGCTTCTTTCGAAGCTTCCTTCCTATGGGCTTCCCGAGAATTGTGCAATTGGATCACCAGCTTCCTTGTAGATAGGAGCATCAAGGTTGTAGTAGACGGTGAATGCTCCGATTACAAGCCTATCAACGCTGGTGTTCCACAAGGCTGCGTGGCTTTCACCAACGCTGTTTCTTCTGCATATCAATGATATGTTGCAAACTGGTAATTTTCATGGTACTGGTGATGCCTTATATACCGGCCGTGCCAATATTTCTCGGGAAAACGTCGCCGAGTACCGGGACAAACTTGTGTCTGAAGTCGAGTCTTTGTTGAACAAAGACTTTGGATTGGGAGCGACTAAGTCTAGTCCAGTTCAATCCCCAGAAAACACAAGTTTGCACGTTTACCGCTAAAAAGAACCCCTTTATCGTATCTCCTCAGTTTCAAGGCACTCCCCTTGCTGCCTAAGCTAGCATCGGAATCCTTGGCGTCGATATATCGAATAGTGTGCAGTTTCGGGGTCACTTGGAAATGAATGCCAAATTTGCCTCTAAAAAGATTAACGTGCTCAGCAGAGCGAGACAGTATTTCATGCCGGCACGTCGCTTGCAACTTTATAAAGCGCAAGTTCGACCTCACTTGGAATACTGTTCTCATCTCTGGGCCGGGGCATCGCAGTGCCAGCTCCTTCCACTTGACCGCATCCAGCGCAGAGCGGTTCGAATCGTCGACGACCGAGTTCTTTCTGATCAGCTCGATTCACTGGCGCTGCGTAGGGATGTTGCATCCCTTCGCATTTTCTATCGCATCTACCACGGGGAGTGCTCTGAGGAATTGTTCGGATTAATTGCAGCCGCCAAATTTCACGAACACAAATTGCGTCAAAATTCACGATACCATCTTCACCATCTAGATGCTTGGCGGTCCACCACTGTGCGTTTTACTAGGAGTTTTCTTCGTCGTACAAATTCTCTGTGGAATTGTTTACCAACAGCGATTTTTCCGGACCGATATGACTTAGGGACCTTCAAGAAATGAGCTTACTCCTTTCTAAAAAGCCGGCAACGTACCTGCAATTCCCCTGGTGTTGCAGTTGTAATTAATAAATAACAAGTAATAACGATAATAATTTAATAAACAAAACAATTCAACTATCGCTCGTGATAGTCAACATGGCACTGTCTCAAAACTAAAATTATAATGTCCTTGAAGCATGTGTAAATTCCACAGCGCGAGGCGACACGAAGCAGCGTGTGTGTGAAAGGAAGGGTAGAGTGAGTAAGTAGTATAACCTAATGCATTGTTTCGTACCGATCTAGGAAAGAGTTCGAGCCCGCGAGGATATTGACCCTATTGTCAGCTGATTTTCTTTTAAAGTTTCACTGCTGTTTTATTTTCAGTATTTTCATGATTTTTTGTGTGAAATATCGTTTCAAATAACTGTAATAACATGATGGAGCGTGAATAAAGTTAATAAAACGTTGTGAAAAGATGATTTTTTTCCTCGGATCGAATTTCTTTGTGACCCATCATCATAGGTATCCTTAGTACTATCATCTGTCTTCGTTTTCGGGAGCGTTTCAAAAATACCCTGTATAAATAATTTATGTAAATAACAAATAGTGTTGGGCCCAATACAGAGCCTTGTGGAACACCGAAGTATATTGGTGTATAATCGCTTATTAAATCCTTGATTTTTACCGCCTGACTCCTATTAGATAAATAATCAGTTAATAATTCGAGCGGCAGCCCCCGAACTCCATTACTTTAGAGTTTATTTAATAAATTAGGAACAGAGACGGTATCGAAAGCCTTTGCCATATCTAAAAAAACTCCTATGCATTTGAATTTTTTTATAAAATTTTCAATAAATCAATAACGGTGTTGGATTGCATCAGATGTGGATTTGTTTTCCCTAAACCTATACTGATTACAGGACAAAAGCTTTTTAGACCATATAAATTTAAACAAGGGGATATTAATGACCCCTTCAATAATTTTAGATAAACATGGTAATAAAGCACCCGACTCTATCACCCGATTTATATACTGGCACAACGATTGCCCTTTTCAGAACATTAGGAAAACTTCCACTGTCTAGACAGATGTTACATATATAAGTGATGGGTGTAATTAATATATCTATAGCCTGCTTTATAAATATGGAAAAAAGCCGTCTCATCCCAATCGAGGGTGAGTTTTTTTAATGAAATTATTATTTTGCGAATTTCTTGTTCACAAGTAGGCAGGAGCATTAAAGATGTTCCATGCATATTATTTGTATTTGTGGTGGGGATATTTTTTGCTTGCTTATTGCTGTTATTAATTATTTCAGTAGCTAGGTTTTGGCCTATATTAACAAAATACATATTTACATAGTTAACTGATTCTAACGGAATAGCTTTTATATTTAATAATTCAATCGGAATCCTACTAGTGGCATTTAAATTACATATTTGTTTTAGAACATTCCACGTCGTTTTAATGTCTCCTCTGTTATCAATATCTTTCATAAATTCTCTTAAGTTTCTTCAATAAATTGTTGCAATAGTTACGATACCTAGAATATGTTATTTTGAGCACATCATCATTTGGATTTTTCCTGCGTTTTGAATGTAATTTATCCCTAAATTTAATATACCTTAACAGACCAGGTGTAATCAAACTTTCAGTCAAAATAATCAGGTCAAAGTCTATTTTTGACCTTGTTAACAGAATTTGAAAATCTTCAAAATTTTTATTTACGCTTCTAATATTTTGGACTGTAATCTTTATTCCCAACTGAGAATTAAGATGTTTGCTACATTTATCGGAATTTTCAACCAGGAATGAATTACAAACAATGACGTTCTTGTCAACGACATCAATAATATGAGCTAATTTATTAGCCATTGTCAGAGTGTGACGGCTTATTATTATTATTATTATTAATAAATAATAATTAAATTCAATATCCAGCCATTTAAAAATATCATAGCTATAATATTTTATGCAATTAATATGCATTAATAAGCATAAAGTTCAAATATATTCATTTCGAATATTAAGTATTATAGTATACGAGTAGTAAAGGCTTAATATTGTCTTTAAAAACCTTTAAATTTATTAAAACTCTGTTTAATATATTCAAAATATTTTAAATAATAGAAGTACAAGTCGATTATTTTGCAATAATAAAGATAAATTACATTTGTAATATAATTGAAAAATGGGTCAAATATTTTCTAAGTTAATGAGGGTGTTCTTGTATTACTGGAGGGTGTTCATGTAATGATTGCTTATATGAGGAAGTTTCCGGAGACGCATACCCATGGGTATACATATATATGGGGTGGTCGGGTGACGGACAGCTAATAATACTATTGCACAATGTATAGTCCTGTATTAGGGACTTATGGTAGTAAGGTCTATGATACAAAAGCATTAATGTAGAAGGTCTCTATGATGCATAAGCATTATGATAGCAGAGTTCTTTTATCTTTCTTTTTATCTCGGCTATCTTTCGGATTATGGTGAGTGTGTTTGGTAGTACTTTTGCAGCAAGCATACGCAACTCCATATCTTAGTGTAATAGCGCTATGATACGTGGAGTTTTGGCTACTGACGTCTTAGTAGCGTGCTGTTATGATACGTTGGTGGTATTTTTAGTTAAACAGTACCAATTTTGTTACCAAAGTCGATAGGGATCATGTGGGTGTGTTGTGAGGGGGCGCCATCCGTATGATAGTTGCATTGATGCTTACTGCTACTTGCGGTATTGCGTCTCGTGATGGATCTGCGGGTGTGCTGCGCCTGATTCGACGCATCTTGTGGTTCTGGTTGATGGAGGTATGCGGGTAGTGATGTCTGCTGGGATTGTATGGGGGACCTTGGGATTACGATAGTCGTATAGATGCTTGTTACGTTCTACAGCATTGCGTCTCTGCGATGGTTGTTTGGCGGGTCGCTATTCTCAATGACGCTCTCTGCGTCTTGGTTTGACTCACATCCTAAGTAGCTTTGCCCAAGTCGGGTCCCTTCCTTACGGAGCTGCAGACTGTCTGACCTCCATGATGTTTTATATAACAACATAATAATATATCTCTGTAAAGTTCCCACCTTTGAATGATTGAAGGCAACTTGTTGGTGGCTGAGACAAACATGATCGAAAAATGCATAATACACTCAACGTCAGTGACACAAACCCTTTCTGATGGCGAATTATTACTATTATCTTATAACTGCCTATTGGCTATATCTGCTATTGTATTGGCTGATGGAGCATATGTGCCGACCTCATGCGGGCGGTAGCTGGAGGGAGAATATTAAGAAGCTTTCAAGGCTGCGGCCGAAAGCCGCGCAACGTGGGACCCCATTCCTAAGAGGTGGGCGGTAGACTCATGACACGCTCTGCGGCTATTTAGCCGTGCTGATCATGCAATTGGTGGTGATGCCTAACACTTACATAACGTCTGCAGAAACGACGGTCTGGCAAGTGGTGGCGCTGACGGAGGGCTTTTTATGGCCAGTTTGCTTATTATTGTCTAATCCGTGTGACCTACATTCACTGTGGCTGGATTTGATCGTATGTCGATGTTGTGTTTACGCACTACCAAGAGTTATTATATATACCGCCAGTTATTCTGATGTGGACTACGGTCCAGTTCCCAACTTAACGTCCCCTTCGGGAGGAGCGCGTTGATTGGTTGGCGCTCAACGCACACGGCGTGTATGGAGCCGTGTGCCTCCCCCACATTTTTTTTAATGTGGGAGAGCGAAGCCCTTGTATCTGGTATTTTAAATAAATACTGTGAACCTTTTTCAAGTGGGAATGAACTAATTAATAAGGAATTGACTGCTGTGCACCTGATACAAGTGGAATAGGAACGATTTAATGTTCTTAAACTTTTTGAGCCCTGTCTTCGTGAACAGGGTTCTTTGGCTTATAAGGCACTACCAACAGCTTTCGTCTGCTCTAGTGAATATTAATTCTTCCAAGAGACACCTAAAAGAACTAAGTTACTATACAATCACAACGTAAATAAGGGTCCTAATTAAGACGATCACGCTATAAATTTATTAAACGGCCTTTAAACCTTTAGAAAGATCAATATAGTTAATATACCGGTCACGTAAATTTTATATATTTTTATATATCATATAGATATAGAGTGTAAAGAAAGAAAGAAGAGGGGAAGGGGGCATTACAAGAGGTAATGTTTGAGAAATCAATTTTAAATATTCCTGGTTGATACCGATATAATAATATCGGTATAAGGAACCACGAGTTGGGTATTTCGTCTTCGTTAATCTGCCACTGTTGGACACGATGCCTTACTTATTGTAGGGAGAATTTGTTATTAATCGTCACATGTGGTTGTTATTCATCGCTGTTTCAGGAGTCATGTACCATTATCGTTGTCAGGTTTCAAATTGTTTAAAATATTTTTTAAGTTCTTCACAATAATGTAAATGGTGTTTTGATATACAGCATTATATAAAATTAACGCATTTGAATTGAAACAAATAAACAGAAATAATTCGCGCTAACTCCGTTCACTGCGCTAAGCCACAATTAACAATATTCCACCTCACTGACAATTAAAACTTTCTAGAAACGGGGCAGTTGTTTTGGGAAGTTTCGTCAGTTGTGTGAAGTCACAACTGACGATATCACCATATTTATATACGATGTTCATCTTTCTTAGTTTTTAGCCAAACATTATCCACAGCTGGACGTGGTCCTTATCATAAGATGCAATCAAAATCTTAGCGATCATAGTAGCTTTTTTACTTATGAGAGTCTATATATTTTATCTCCTCTTATCTCTGCAGAACGAACGTGTCGGCACAAATTTAGTACGACCAAGCTCTCAAGAAATACCAGCATAAAACAGCAGAATAATAATGCCGTGTTTCGTATGGTGAGTGTAGAGAATCGGAGGTTCTTTTTGCATTCCATCTTAGTCCTCAGGGGTGACAACGTATCCGGCATTTTGACTCTTTATCGAGGATAAATGTGCTCTGATGGTAAGTGGATGCTGCCTATAGTCATCTGCATCTATCCTCGAATAAAAATAAAAATAAAGATGCGTTGTCACTCATTGGAGACATGGTTCTCTGCAATCACCGTACTAAACACAGAATTATTCTGCTGTTTCTGTTGTGAAGCTACTATTTTGAGAGCGCTGTACTTCTCAGGTAGAGCCGACCTATTCGTGCAACAACTATAAAATAGCTGCAGCGTGATTCTACCACGTATAAACTCGTTTATTTGTAACGTGGTATCCTATCATAGTCCTCAGGGGTGACAACGCACATACATTTTGCTTCTTAATCGAGGATAGATGTAGGTATCCACTTACATTAAGTTTACTGTGTACTAGTTTGTTACCCTTATTCTATAAAAAACTACTCAGGAGTGACGATGCAACTGTGACTTACTTTGAAATGGTAAGGTAGACTTAGCTTGTTTGGCACACTAATATGACAAAAATTAAATGAAAAACTACTTAGTATCATAAAATTCCAACCATACTTATAAAGATGGTGTGAGTAGAATTTCCACTTGTAATATTACTACAAAGGACGTGGGAAAATTGAAATCAAAGAAAAAGACATTAAACGACGTCGCCAACTCAATATTTTCTAAACGGTATGAGAAGAAAATATCCTCCGGAGGCGGGCCACGAGCAACGTCTGTTGAATTATGAATTATTAATATATATCCTGTCCTTTCTAATCGGCTTTTGTCGACAAGATTGCTCACGACTGTAAGCGTCAACAAGTATGCTTTGTGTACATCCAAATATTATCGTATATTTTTCATTCTTTCGAAAGTTAATGTCATATTTATTAAATATATAAGTCTTAAGAAAGGTTTATATATATACCTCTATCGCGCTTTTGGATGTAAATTAATATTTATTACCAAGATAGGACACAGACCACAGACAAACGTGACTTTTAAAAGAATTGTGTAAAAAAATTATAAAAGTGCTCGGTCCAATTCCCGGTTATGCCGAGAGGGAGAGTAAAAACTTTTTTAATAATTTACACTTTTACGCTTTGTAGGTACAATTTTGAAAGGCGGAGCAAAGATGGGAAATCGCAATATTAACATGATTTAGGCAATATTAAGAGTAAAATAAAAGGACGACTCTGTAGCACAGTGGCTTAGCAATCAGTTGCTGCGCTGGGGGCCGCGGGTTCGCATTCCACACGGAACAAGTATTTGTAAGGCCTACAAATAATTGTTCCGGGTCTGGATGTTTGTCCTAGTGAAATTTGTGTTTGTAAACTGCCTCCACGATAAACAAAAATAATAAAAATATAAATTTATTAAATTTTTTTCACACAATTTGGAATATTTTGCAAAAATGTAAATCTAGAGCGGTGGTAGCTCAGGCTGAGCGCTTGTTGTAAATTTCGCAGTATACAAGAAACCGGGATTTAAATAGAAATTGTTGATTGTAATTTTAATTTCTGATCTACCACGTGCTCGGTGGCGAAGTAAACATCGTTAAGAAACCCACATGACGCATTGCAGCTGCGTAAAATGAGAGAAGGCCTGTGCCCAGCAATGGTATATAGGCTGCAACCTTACAATTTTTTAGAATACATAAGTGTTTCCGATATTCTTCAGAAACTGTTATTAATCTCTATATATAAAAATCAATTTCTGTCCGTTAGTCTCGCTAAAACTCGAAACTGGCTCGACCGATTCTGATGAAATTTTTGTGAAGGTTTGAGTGGGTCCTTAGATGGTTAAGATTCACAATTAGATCCGGTAGGTGGAGCTGTTGTCGAAATCCAGAAATCACCCGTGCGAAGCCAGGACGGATCGCTAGTATATAACAAAATAGTAGAAAAGAGCGAATAATATGTTTTTATAAATGTTTTTACCAATACAGTCTATCAAAAGACCACTGCTGAAAATAAACTTCCCCATAGATTGCCTCATACGGGCGATATTTTTCATAAGCGGTTTCAGTTTCGATATGTCGATTTTTATGACACTATAGAATCTAGATGATATGAGGTAGTGGATATTATTAAACCGCCAATATAAGGTAAAAAATGTGTTTGTTTGATAGTAATCGAATAGTAAATGAGCTTGCAGTTCACCTGTCTTTGCAACACAAGAACATTAACAGCCCGTTGACAGCCCTTAAAAACTGATCGAGTGTATGCTATCCGTAATAAGTGTTACAACTGTAATGTTTATTGCTTTTTAATTTTTTTTAATATAAAAGAGTGCAAACGAGCATCCGGCTCACCTGATGGTAAGTGTCAGCCGCCGACCATGAACATACGCAACACCAGAGGAACTGCAGGTGCGTTGCCGGCCTTTTAAAAAGGAGTAAGCTCGTTTCTTGAAAATGCAGGGGGAAAAGGTTTATTTTTTTTAATTCAGAAGACGAAGAGTAAAAATATGTAATTAATTAAATTAAAATAGGAAGTATACTAAAATAAAAATAAAATAAAATAAGACAAGAAAAAAATATCTGGATCGTGAATTCACTTAATTGTCCGAATATCCTTGTTTTGTTTCTTAACGAATGCCCTGGCAGAGCAGAATATGCATGGATATTCCGCTGTGCCAATGCTAGAAGTAACAGCTACGGTAGACTCTTCTTGCACGGTTGTCG
>JAGSMP010002348.1:0-26077 GCA_029286625.1 Parnassius orleans | reverse complement strand
ATAGTAGAAAAGAGCGAATAATATGTTTTTTTATGAATGTTTTTACCAATACAGTCTATCAAAAGACCACTGCTGAAAATAAACCTCCCCATAGATTGCCTCATACAGGCGATATTTTTCGTAAGCGGTTTCAGTTTCGATATGTCGATTTTTATGACACTATAGAATCTAGGTGATATGAGGTAGTGGATATTATTACACCGCCAATATAAGGTAAAAAATGTGTTTGTTTGATAGTAATCGAATAGTAAATGAGCTTGCAGTTCACCTGTCTTTGCAACACAAGAACATTAACAGCCCGTTGACAGCCCTTAAAAACTGATCGAGTGTATGCTATCCGTAATAAGTGTTACAACTGTAATGTTTATTGCTTTTTAATTTTTTTTAATATAAAAGAGTGCAAACGAGCATCCGGCTCACCTGATGGTAAGTGTCAGCCGCCGACCGTGAACATACGCAACACCATAGGAATTGCAGCTGCGTTGCTGGCCTTTTAAAAAGGAGTAAGCTCGTTTATTGAAAATGCAGGGGAAAAGGTTTTTTTTTAATTCAGAAGACGAAGAGTAAAAATACGTAATTAATTAAATTAAAATAGGAAGTATACTAAAATAAAAATAAAATAAAATAAGACAAGAAAAAAATATCTGGATCGTGAATTCACTTAATTGTCCGAATATCCTTGTTTTGTTTCTTAACGAATGCCCTGGCAGAGCGGAATATGCATGGATATTCCGCTGTGCCAATGCTAGAAGTAACAGCTACGAAGGTAGACTCTTCTTGCACGGTTGTCGAAGCAGCGACAGGTCTTGGATAATAATCTTCCGCTCACCAGATGTCGCTAGTTGACACTGAGGTCAAGTTTTTGTTGTTACAATGTTATTTAATTGAGAAGTTAGTTTTTAATAAAAGTTTATCAGTTTCTCAAGTATTACATTAATACACAAAACAATGCCTCAGTGGTTTGGTCTTTAATTTGGCACATTTTGAACTTTTTTACTTCTGGACTATTCGTTGTTTGAATTTTAAATATAATTAATATAGAATAGAACTAATATTACAGAAAGAAACATTAATCACAGGTTACTAACAAATTAACTTCCCTTCTGAAACCTGTCATATATATGTATGACAGATTTCATGTACAATACATGTATTTTATATAGCGATAAGAACCAGAACACAATACAGGATGTAATGCAAACGACTTCGACAATGTAGTTTGTTGGGCCCATGACAATGGGATAGTAATCAATATAAATAAAACAAAATGTATGTCTATTCTATCTCCCACATCAAAATAAAGTTACATCCATAAAAATAATAGGACACACATACGAATGCCTGCATCAAAATAAAATTAATTGTAAATGTCCTAACCATAAACTGTGTCTTCCTATAAATACTTAGGAGTAAATGTAGATAGTCATTTTGGATGGAACATTCATGTAGATTCAGTATGTAACAAATTAAGATCTATTTACTGTAAATTACAAAATTTTACTCTTATAATACCCGAAGTATTATGTACGTACTTTACTACGCATTAGTTGATGCCGTAATTTAAGTAACACCTAAGCTGTATGTCCCAAATGTCAAAAATTATTATGGAAAACGCGAAAGACGATGGATAACACCCGTAATTATTAATCAGCTACCTCTGTATAAAAAGTAAAAATAATTTAAAAATCGGTCATTCTCAAACGACTGAAATAGGCGTGTCCGGGTCGAAATCAGTACGAAATGGATTACTAACTTGATATTTTTCTATAATAGGTACGATCAAAATATTAGGAGGGCCTATGCTCTTTTTAAATAAATTAAATATAAGTTAGTTAAAAAAAAAAACCTCGAAAATATTGACCTCGGTGCCGCGTCCGGCCCCATATTGCGGCGAAATTATTGTTTATCTTTTTTCTCAATATTCGGCACTATTTGGCATGTGTTCACAAACAATTAGATAGTTATTAATTCAATTTATAATATTACTAAGGCACAATACCTTAGTAGACAAGTTACAACTGGTTGTCTTCACGTCCGACGTTTAGGATTGATATCAGTGGCGCGCACCAATCCGTTCATATATCCCATACTCTAGTGACTTCGAGAATAGTTGTTCGAGCAATACAAACTGTCAGTCGCGCCGCATTGGTGGTAAGAACAATACGTCTGTGCGTTACCGCGTCACTCTTTTATTAAGGTACGTAATCGTTTTCGGTGGCTTGGTATACCCCTAAAATTGATTTCGGTGTATCCATTTTGTCCACAACTATTTGAATTAATATTTTTAAATTATAATAAAATTATGTCTTTTATGTATTAGATTTCAATAAAAGAGGTTAATATCAAAAAATCTGTTTGTTTTTGAAATTATCTAGGATTTTGCTAATTATTTTGATTTCAGTGGCATTGATTTCGGTGTTTACGGTGGAAATAGGTGCACCGAAATCAATTTTGAAATCACCGAAATCAATAAATCGTTATTTATTTACATTTTATAATCGTAAATTTTACTTTCTTACCACCTCTTATCTTGTTTCAGTATTGAGATTATGTCAGATTCAAAAGAAGATCGGTTGGCTAAAAAGAGATTGTCTGAACGACGTCGGAAAGCTCGCATCAAGAGTGATCCAGAGCTTTACGCAGTGCACAAAGAGAAAAATAGACAACGGTATTATAAAAGGAAGAATGAAGGAAAGATAAAGCCCGTACGTGAATTAGATCCTCGCCAGCAACGAATTTTTAGAGAGAGGAGTAGAATGTCTTCCAACAAACACAATTTGAAAAAAAGGCGTAAAGAGATGAGGTGTCTTGAAGAGGATTTAATAATCGTACCAGAAGTAACGGACAAAGCTGACGATCCTTTGGTGACTTCACGATCACAAACACTACGATCAGGACCGCTTCAAACTGAAGCAAGTTCCTATGTTGATTTGCTACCATCAAGTTCATCGGTCGTTTCATTTCCTTTACCTCAGCGTGTTAAGGCTTATCGAGACTCGTCAGCACCATTGAGTCCGTCTAGTGACGTAAGTACAATTTCAAAGCCATGTACTAGGTCATCAATTCGTGTGATTGAAAAGGAGTTTCCTCCAACTCCTCCAAAGTTATCATACGTAGACTTAAATACCGTATGAACAAAATGTATCAGTTACAGAAAGTGAAGATTGATGAATTGAAGGTTGTCAACGAACGACAGCGAAAACAGATATATAGATTAAAATACCAAAGTGCTAAGTTAAGAGAATATGAACATATAAGTAAAAATAATACTGAAGATATTAAACAAAGTGAATCAGATGCTATAAAAACAATTAAAAATAATGTGGAAGAGGACATCAAAACTTTTCTTGAAGAAGATGAAAACAGTCGTATGTGTTCTGGAAAGAAGGAGTTCATTACCCAGAAAAAGAATAAAAAACAAAGACGCTATTTAAATGATTCTTTAAAAGACTTATATACAAAGTTTAAGCAAACAAATCCCATAAATAAAATTAGTTACTCCAGTTTTTGCAAAAAACGACCGTTTTGGATACTGAAACCTAATGTAAATAAACGAGAAACCTGTCTTTGTATCGAACATGAAAATATGGACTTAATGGTGACTGCGTTAAAAAAAAAAACTTAATTCAAGAAAAATCTAGCAAATATATTTAAGATATTTTGTCATCACTGTGCTGTGACTCTTCGAATATCTCATGTTTAACAAGAAAATGCGATGACTGCAAAGATAAAAGCTTAATCTATAAAGAATTCAATAACGCTGAAGTATTGTTTTACTGGATTTGGCAAAAAAGTAAAAGAACTTATTCCAAGAATGGAGTTACAAAAACAACCATTCACACAACGAAAGATAAAGTGACTGCTTTCCCCAGAGACACCATTTTAAAATTTTAAAAAATGTTACCTCCATACATGACTCACTGTGGAGTTATGATCGCACAAAACAAGATCATTAAAAAATGAAAAGCGATCTCACTGATGAAGAGTGTATAATTCACTGCGACTTTAGTGAAAATTACAGCACAAAATACGCTAGTGAAATTCAAGCCGTTCATTTCGGGGGTAACCGACAACAAATAACCCTGCACACCGTGGTCATTTATTATCGTAAAAATGGACTTCTGAAAGTTCAGTCGATGTGTACATTATCAGAGTCTTTGCGCCATGACGCACCAGCCATTTGGGAGCATTTACTTCCGATTTTAAAATTCATAGAAGATGAAAATCTCAATATTCGTATACTACATTTCATTTCTGATAGTCCGTCGGGTCAATACCGAAACCGTAAAATGTTTTATATCATCAGTAAACTCCACTGGTACCTTCCCAGTTTGACTAGTATTACATGGAATTATACAGAAAGCGGCCATGGAAAAGGAGCCCCAGATGGTGTCGGTGCAAGACTCAAAGAACAGCTGATCGAATAGTTGCTCAAGGCAATGATATCACAAGCTTATCTTCATTGATGACTCATCTGAAATCTCTTCAAGGTATTATAACGAAAACTATAAACGATTCCGGCATTTATGAAAAAGAGTTGCTAATTCCATCCAATCTCAAGCAATTTGCAGGGACTATGAAAGTACATCAGGCAGTATGGAACGCCAATGAGCCCAACCAACTATCGATGAGAAAAATGAGTTGCGCTGAAGGTGACTGTAAAAATAATTCAGTGTCATGTGAACATGGGTATCATGTAGGATTATACATCATAGGCGAGCAAACTGATAGACTGTTAACTGATAGAACGAACAAGAACAAGAGTGACAAGATCAATCTGATTAAAAAGTCAAATCAAGCCAAAAAGGGGTGGAGTCAGTGCAACTGAATCTAATAAGCCTCAAATTTTATCGAATATTCTAATTCAACCTGGTGTAGCTATTCTGTTGATCTTGCTGATGATTTCTATGACCAAGCAGCACCTGTCCCATATAACTTCAGACATTGGATTACATGAGTGACAGCTTCTGGACGCGTGTGTCGACAGATTGTGAAAATATTGCTCCGAAATTAATGAATGAAGTAGTCTCCAAAATTGTAAATTGTAAAGAAAGTAGTGACGAGGAATATAACATTTTTAAATTAAGGATTGAAAACTGTAATACAAAGTTTTTATAAGAAGTTTATTACATTGTTAATTTAATGCTGGGTGCTTAATATATCTAAAGCTTATTTAATTGTGTTAAAATCAAAAGATAAAGTAATATTTTTATTAAAAATACAAATACTATTAGTTATGTAAAAGCTTTCTACAATTGTTGATGTTGTTGAAAAGATTGATTTTTAAGTGATTTTTGTAGTAATTTTTTATCAATAAGTAAATTGTCTGTGATTAAGCTAGATCTCGACCAAGAATTCTGATTTTTTAAGTTCCTATAATGTTAGCTTAAGACTACTATTTTAATGACATTTAATATAATAATTAACGCTTCCTACCAAAGTTGATTTTTGTAAGTTTTCACAAAACTTAATAGAAATGTTACACATACTTAAGTCTTGATAAAATAAAATGTTTTATTGTCAAATTAACCTGCAATTCGTTACAGATCATAAGTTCATAGAAGTAGTTAGGCAGTAAATATACCTTAAAAAAATGTCTTTGAAATATAAATTATTTTATATTTATTTGATTTCGGTGATCAAAATATTGATTTCGGTGGACACCATTTTTTTAAAATTGAACACCTTCTTAACCATTCTGTCTATACGATTCCCTCTACTACTAATATGTTTTAAATTAACTCTAGAATTGATATTTCATGTTAGTAAGGCCTAAATTTAAAACCAAAAAATGCCACCGAAATCAACCAAATAATGTGTCGCCTGATAATGACCCAACTACTCTGAGAAAGCATTACTTGTCTCTATGTCCATAGTCGTATGGCGGTTAAGAACTTCAATATCCTTTGTGTAATTTCTTGTTACAGTATTTTTATTTATTTTTTACTTTTTAGGTAGTTAATAAGTTTTGTTAATTGTATTTTATTTTATTTTTCCTTTTTTGTGTTCTTTATAAAAGTATTACACTAATATGTATCCACGTGAGCTGCCCTGACAAACTGTGTTCACATTTTGGCAGATTGTGATTGTATGTATTATGTACTTAGAACTGGAAGCAAATAAATAAATAAAAATAAAAATATATTTCACCTCATTTTAAAACTACGCCGCCCTTATGACAGAAAAATTCGTGGACTGATGACTTATTTTTATCAGTTAAAATATGAATTCAAAATTAAACAATAAATTAAAATCTAAACCATATTAATTGTATACAAAATGTAACAGATAATAAATTAAAAGTAAAAAAACTTTTTTAAAAACAAGCTTTTATATAAATGCGCTAAAAAAATAAAATAAAATTTTCCTTTAAAACGTTTACTATCTAAATAAAAGCTTGTTTTAAAAAGTTTTTACTTTTAATCTATTTTACTTTTTAGTTATCACTGTTCAGGTTTCTCAATCTATTCATCGCATTCAGCAATGATGTTGCAAGGTCGTTTGTCGGTTAATTTCTAACAGTCTAGCTCTTAAATAAGGAGACCTTCTAATGATTTTACCCTACTTAAGGCCACGTATGCTTGACCAGCAGCGAAGAGCTTGGAACCTATGTATACAACGGTATGGTCGACAGTACTACCCTGCATTTTGTGTACTGTGCAAGCCCAACATAAAATAATTGGTAGCATTTTTCGTTCTGCAGTGCCGTGACTATATTTTGCTGGAAATTGCAGTCTTGGGTTAAATGAGATGAACACCGTCTCTACTGAAGTCTATACGGATGGATGGTATGTCAGTATCATATATTTGTGTCTCTGGAAGCAGGGCCATATGATTTCCGTAATATGTCCAATGGCACCAATCACCAGACCCTTGAGCAGTCAAAGTTTACCAACCAATACTACAGACTCGAACAATCTGACCTCAATATTCTAATCGAAGACTCCAAAACCCCAGTACACCAAAATTTCAGACAGATTGACATCATGTTACACCCAAATGCCACTCAGTCCTCGGCACGGCCTCACCTTGACTTGGTGTTTGGAGAAATGCACCACTTATTTCAGCTCGAAGCTTACTTGTGCCTTACGAAACACGGTTCCTGGTTTGATTTTGGAGTTATCCTTCTCCTAGACAGGTTGCAATCCAATGCTGTTGACGCCTATCTCGCCAAATTACACAAGTCAAAGTTAACCAACTGATGCTACAGACTCGAACAATTCGACCTCAATATTATAATCGAGGACCCAAAACCCCAGTACACCAAAATTTCAGGCAGATTGACATCATGTTACACCCTGATGCCACTCAGACCTCGGCACGGCCTCACATTGACTTGGGTGTTTGGAGGAATGCACCACTTATTTCAGCTTGAAGCTTATTTGTGCCGTACGAAACACAGTTCCGGGTTTGATTTTGGAGTTATCCTTCTCATAGACAGGTTGCAATCCAATGCTGTTGACGCCTATCTCGCCAAATTACACAAGTCAAAGTTAACCAACTGATGCTACAGGCTCGAACAATTCGACCTCAATATCATAATCGAGGACCAAAAACCCCAGTACGAAACTCAAATCTCAAACCCTTGAACAGTCCAAAATCCAGACGGATTGGAGCAACGGAGTTTATGATCAACATCTTATTTTTTTTTTAACTCGCATTTGTATTCTCAGCAATTCCTTTTATTTGATACCCATATTGTAGGAAAGCATAAAAACTTAGTCCGCCATCTTTAGAAGTTCGCCATATTGGATTTAGAGTGACGTCACTTATTTTTTGAGTTATAATCAGCAAGCCCTTTCATTTGATACCCATATTGTAGAAGTGCATTAAAAATAACTAGTCCGCCATCTTGGGTGTTCCGATAAAATATATAGTTTTGAAGGTTTTAATATTTTAGTGCCTTCTTTCACTCTGCCGCCGTCAACACATTTATCCATCGAAACCTGACCTCGAACTTAGAATAGACAGAAATTATAATTTTGTATTCGTAAAGTCTTAGCATAAGTGTAAGAATCCAGTGATGCGCGTTCGGCTTGGTGCGCCACGTAGCACCTATGGCATTTTAGTGGTTCCTACTAAACAAGGTCGACTGCTTCGTTGGTTCGAGTTTGGGTCGGGCCAAAAATCAGTTACATGTATGGGGTTTATTGGGCTTTTTCTGTCAAGAAATTCAATTCGCAGTAGCAGCCCGGAGTCATAAAGTTAGCGGTGTTTCACCCCCGTGCCTCGGAAAGAACGTAAAGCCGTTGGTCCTGTGCCTGGTCTCTCTTCGGTCATGTCTGATTACCGTCCCATCGGGCTATAAGATTGAGGGAATAAAGAGTGTACCTGAGCTTGCGCATACACTCGGGCACTATAATCCTGTCCTGTGCAGATGGCTAGTCTCCGTTGAGGCCGGCCGCCGTGACGCGGGTCGCGATTACGACCATTAACCACTAGTAGAAGAGCTATGAGCTATGTGGTAGAGCCAAGCTACACCTATATTATGGTTGCAGCACGAATGATTCGGCTCAACTTCGGAAGGACCACGCTCTTACAGAATCCATTACATTACAGCCTATAATATTCCACTGCTGAAAGTGTGGCTCCAAGGCCTTAAGGAATCATTAAAGGGTTGGACACTTCAAGTAGAACCAGCATATGACTTAAACAATGAATATGTTAATCACATATATCTCTCATTCTGTAATTCTCACTATTTTTTTATAAAAATACTAGCAATTCTATTAACATTACTAATATTCCCTTTAACTACTCTTGTTAAGCTAAAAATGCTTGTGTTAGAAGTAGTCCACGAATGGCGGATTTGAACCAATGATCTTTAATGTCCGCGGTCCGCATCCTACCATTAGACTACTGTTGTTTAATGATAAATCGCAAACTTGATCTAAGTACAATCTCTGATATTAAGTTGCATTAGACATAATGACCACAAAACAAAACCGTGGTTTGTGGCAATGTGGCTGTAAAGATAATGATGATGACGATGAAGACATAATAATGCTGATTAAAATGCCGTGTGGTGGTAGCATTAGAGAATCCATCCATCCATCCACTACAATCTAAATTCATTCATACAGAAAAAATTCCACTGCTGAACATAGGCCTCCCACATAAATTGCCTCATACGGCACGCTTGGCAGGCGGGTTGGCAACCGCAGTTTTTATTATTATGGAGTTGTTATCAGGAAGATGCTGCTGCCCATCTCCTGTTTCATTTCCCTCTGTCTCCTCGAACGACAGCCACCGCCACTACACGGTACACGGTACGGAGTTCATCACCTAATTTCTTTTAAAGGACGTCATAAGAGGCGACGAAATGATGAACCAAAAGATCTTATGGCTCCCTAAAGTTGTAGACAACGCTATTTTACGTGCGTAAGATAGCCAACCTAGCGACGAAAGCAGCGTCTAAAGTGCTTACTGCACTTCTTTCTCTCTCTCTCTCTTTGTTCTGGTACTGCTATCGTCAATCAGTCTGCCAAGTATGACGTTTAAAGTAAATCCTTCCTACGATAGAAGAAGCTTTTTCCTTTTTTTGTTTTGTATTTATTTTACTTTTCACTATCCGTCTCTAATATCAAATGAGATTTTTTGCTGCATTATCTTTGCTCGGTTTAATGGTTGCCAAGGAGAGAATGATCTTTGACATTAAGGTCGCCATATGTACTACTATATGCTTGAACATATAATAATCACGCCTCTTTCCCGTGTAGGTAGGCAGAGACCACTTCTTTCCACTTGCTACGATCCTTACATACTTGTTTCGCTTCGTCCACTTTCATTATTCCCTTCATACATGCTCTTCGGTTTAGGGTACTCTTGACCTGGCCTTTTTCCAAGACATCCCTGATTTGGTCTAGAAACATCCGCCTAGGTCTACCCCTTCCAACACTTTCATTAACACTCGCTTTATACACTTTTTTCGTCAATCGTTCTTCATTAATTCTCTCAATATGGCCAAACCATCTCAGCATACCTTTCTCAATTTTCGTCACTACATCTTCTTTCAGACCACAACGTTAGATCAGACCAGATCTTTATCTCACTATTTCTTATCCTGTCACTCAATTTAACTCCTATCATACTTCTTAACGCTCTCATCTCAACTGCATTTATTCTGCTTTCATGTTTCTTCTGCCATACCAACTTTCACTTCCGTACATGAGTGTCGGAACCAACACCCTCATGCACAGCCAAACGAGCTTTGTTAGACATCTTCCGACTGCTCATAAAGGAGTGCAAAGCTCCATTCACCATGTTTCCTGCATTCAATCTTCTTTCGATATCACTCTCCCACTTTCCATCTCTTGTAAACTTTGAACCCAGATACACAAACTCCTTCACCTGTTCAATTTGTTCATCTCCAATCACGATATTGCAGTCTGTCACTGCTTCATCTCTTTCAAACACCACCACTTTCGTCTTCTTTACATTCATCTTCATTCCCTTTCTAACAAAAGCTCCACTCATAGCAGTTACCAACTCCTGCAACTCCTCGGCCGAAGACGCAAGTAATACTTGGTCATCAGCATAGAGAAAACATTTGACGAGTAACTCATTCATTCTCAACCCACTTTCATTCTCTTTTAAATCTGTCAAGCAATTGTCCATGAACAGATGAAACAGCCACGGTGACGCTACACATCCCTGTCTAACACCTTTTCGATATAAAACCATTCAGTGTATGCCCCGTTTATCCTTACACAAGCACTAGAATCCTTATAAAGGGATTGCAATGCTCGTATAAGGATACTGCTCAAACCGTTCACGGACAGTGCTGACCACAATTCATTCCTCATTACTCTATCATAAGCCTTTTCTAGATCCACGAATGCGCAATAGACCTTCTTGTTTTAGCCAAACACTTTCGGCTATGCACCGCAAGGAAAAGACCTGATCCATACATCCCATTCCTTTCTAAATCCCTTGTGCATCCCATACTTTTCGTCTGTTTCATTCACAACCCTTTCAATCAACACTTTCGCATACAATTTACCGACGACGCTGAGATGGCTTATACCTCGGTAATTTATGCAGTCCTGCCGTGACCCTTTTCCCTTATACAATGGCACGATTACGGCTTTGCACCAGTCTCCGGTACTTGCCCATTTCGCCAGCACAAATTGAAAAGGCGGTACAGCTGACTAGCCACTATGCCTGTCCAGCCCTCAGCAGGTAATCCTGTCATACCCTGCAGCCTTACCTAATCTCATACTTTTCAACGCTTTCACTATTTCATCCATGCTCATCTCACTTTCATCAACATTTATATTAGTTTCCATGGAAGGTGCCGGATGCTGTACCTGCATTTCATCTCTTTCAAACAAACTTTCAAAATACTCTTTCCATCTCTTTAACACACATTCTTCTCCTTTTATAATCTTGACTCCTGATTGTACTCAGCTCCGAGGTAGAAGTTTTACTCTGGCTGTTTTGATGGATTTCAGAAAAACTTGATGTTTGACTGAAATCTTCAGTGTCGAAATCATCCTTTTGTTCTTCTTTCTTTCTAGACACAACTTCTTTCGCTGCTGATTTCAATCTTTTATACTTCGTTCTTGCTTCCTTTATCTCGTCATCCGTTGCCTTTTGAACTTTTTGGTTAGCTTTTGTTGCTAACCAATCCAACCACGCTTTCTTCTTTACTTGCACAACCTTTGTACATCTTTATCCATCCACACATTATAGTTCTTTCTTCCTTTCCTTCTTTTAGCTACCCGCATATCTCAATAGCAACATTCACGACCCTTTCTTAAATGTCTCCCACAAGTCTTCAATCACACCTATCTCTTCTATGCCTTTAAAACTTTCTTTCAGTTTCTACATACTCGTCTTTCTTTTTTTTCTTGTAGATTTTCCACTTTTACTCTGTCCAAAACACTCGTAGGCTCGGCCCTCAGTGTCACCACCGTTTAAAGAGGCCACGCATTCGGGCTATAAACAGGAAGTGGTCTGTGTCGAGGCCTACACTGCGGTATGCCCGAGTGTCTAGCACTTTCTTCCTCAGTCTTTCATCCACAATTAAAAATCAATCATACTTCTAGACTCACCCTCATCTCTTGTATACAAATGGATCTTTTGTGGTCAAACATTGTTTTGGCCACGCACAGATTCCATTCCAAGCATAATTCAAGCAGGCTTCTCCCATTGTCATTCACTCTCTCGTCCCCAAACGTACCCAGAACTCCTTCATACCCATCACGCTTTACTCCAACCCACCCATTAAAGTCCCTAACATCACGATCCGTTCATTTTCTCCGCATTTATTCAAGACCTCTATAATTCCCGACGTTTCGGGTGCTTTACAGCAAAATTATCAAATTATCGGACGAAAGTACATACAAAAGGTGTGTCTCCTGCAAAACAACCTGTATCTCCTGTAGTCGCCGACATATTCATGGAGGACTTTGAGGAGAAAGCCCTTCTTACTGCTCCTGTAAATCCAAGATTCTACAAGCGGTACGTAGACGACACTTTCACAATTTTACCATCTGACAAAGTAACTGTATTTTTAAACCACCTTAATTCCATAAACTCTAAAATACAATTCACAATGGAGTTAGAGGCAAACAATTCTTTAGCTTTCCTAGATGTTTTAGTCATCCGAAATCCTGATAACACTATTGGTCACACTGTGTATAGGAAAAAGACTCATACCAACCGATATTTAAATGGTGAATCGCACCATCATCCATCACAGTTAGCTACCGTGGGAAAATCTTTGTTTCAGAGAGCACGAGGGATCTGTGACAGAAAACATCTGGCCGCCGAGCTTCAGCATGTCGAGCAAGTACTGCAAGGCAACAAGCTTCGGGTCCCGCGCCTACGTCACAGTAACCGAGTGAAGCCGGCCACAGTCGAGCGTGTGCCTGCTGTACTACCCTATGTCAGAGGAGTCACAGACAAGGTTGGCTACATCTTGAAGCGAGCTTCCATTAAAACATACTTCAAGCCGCTGAAGAAGATTAGTCAATTTTTACCATCCGTCAAGTGTCATATCCCTCTACAAGATGCAGGAGTGTACAAGCTGGATTGTGAATGTGGTCTCTCTTACATAGGACAAACAAAAAGATCTATAAAAACCCGCGTAAAAACATATAGCTGACTTGAAGCACCGACGTATCGGGAAGTCTGCAGTTTGTGAACATGTTCAAGATCGTCCCCGCCATTACATTAGATTTGATAGACCACAAATCCTCGCAAAAGAACACCGATTCCTACCTAGGATGATTCGCGAGGCTATTGAAATTAAAAAACATCCTAATTTCAATAGAGAAGATGGATGGGTGCTGCCATCTGCTTGGGATCCTATAATTAATAAATTTAAATCAAACCCAAGTATACCACTGCTAGACTTCAAGATACTGTAAGCTCATTCTGCGTAGATCGAACCAAAAATTAATATTAAAAAACTGAAGGTAGCCGGGCTAACTATGACATTGGGACGTCAAACACCTCAGTCCCCCCCGTGACCATGGGTGCTGTAAAGCACCCGAAACGTCGGGAATTAAAAAGTAAAATTAAACGCGATAAAATCTGTAAAATTAGTTTCATTTAATGTGTAGTATTCGCGTAAAAATAAGAAAACATTACAAGACCTCTCTCATGCTATCCCAAAATTCCTCTCTCTCTTGTTGGGCTTTAATGACCCACCTCCGCGCAGATCCGTCGGTGCATAGACCCCAAGGATAAACAAGCAGTGAGTCCGACTTTAACCTAATCCAGAGGAGTCTTGGCTTACACATTCCTGCTCCATCACATTCCACTATTCGAGATGAAAGAACCACACCAACTCCTGACATCCTCGGCTGGTTTGGGGACTCCCGACCAGTATGCCGTGTAGGGGCCATGAACCGTGGTGTCCATCCTTTCCTCTTGGTTTCGTTCACGCACAAAATATCTATGCATCGTTCATCCATCATCTGACATACTTCATCTATCTTACCATCCATTCCTCCTCTTATATGCTTGAAAGCTTAAATAAATAAATAAGCATCGAGGGATGAGTCGCTCGCGTCCGTAGGCTTTGACCACCTAACACTAGGCCCACCTACACGTGTCCCGGGTGGTGCTAAACGAGCGACAAAGCCGAAAGGATAGACTCGGCTCCTCGCCGTATGATAGCGGCGTAAAAGCTACCACACCTTAGTTCGCACCATGAGCCAGCAAATAAAAAATGGCCCTGAGTTCCCGGCGCCCCTTTAATGGGGCAGGGTGCGAAGAATCTCCATGAGAAAAACCGGCGACGAGGTTCGCCACCCGTCACGTTCTGTCTCCCGGAGGGCAAAAGTGGATTGTGGAGGCCCGTCTGGCTACGCTGAATGTATGGAGCAATGAATGATAAGATGGATGAAGTATGCGAAATGATGAATGATAGAGGAATAGATGTGTTATGTGTAAATGAGACGAAATGAAAGGAAAGGATGCCACTGCACATGGCATGTAGACGAGACCGAGCGGGCATGCCAGAAGTCGGTATCATCCTTTCAGAAAGAATGGGTCAATGTGTGAAAGAGTATGAATGTGTAAGCCCAAGGCTGCTATGGATACGAATGAAAGTGGGCCTAAAGAAGTTGTTTATGCTAGGGTGTACGCCCCAGATATGTCTAAGCCCATTTATATCCGAGAGCAGTTTTGGGACATGGTAAGATGGTGTTGATGAAATGTAAGGTAAATGAAAATATCATTATGTAAGGAGATTTTAATGGAAAGGTTCAGGTGAAGAGGTCTGGTTATAAAAGGATATTAGGAACGTTTGGCGATGAAAGTATAAATGAGAATAGTGAAGACCTCCTCACCGTATGTGTGGAAAAGAAAATTTTGTGACGAACACTTTCTTTCGCCATAAGAGGATTCACATGTATACATGGGAAAGAGGTGATGATAGAAGCATGATAGATTTCATAATTGTGGATGAAAGAATGCGGAACGCAGTGGTAGATACAAGGGTTTACGGGGCTCCAACGTAGGGACGGATCATTACTTGGTCTTATGCCGAATTAATGGTCTATTCAAGCGTTGGCGGCATTGGACATCTGTGTCTACCACTGAGTTACAGCGTATAAGAATAGACAGATAACAAGATGAAGGCGTGAAAGAGAAGTTCATATGTAGACTGAGAGAAAATATAAGTGGTATGGATGAATTGTGTATGAATGATTTAGACTTGGAGACTGTGATAATGTCAAGAAAGTTTTGGTGGATGCAGCCACCGAAGTATGTGGTGTAAGTAAGAGAACGAATGAAAGGAAAAATAATATGTTGTGGTGGGATGATGAGCAACCATAGCTGGTAATTCTAGCGGTATGATTGATGAGATTGAAAGATAAAAGGCAGACTTTAGACGTATAAATAGGAGAGTAAAAGGAGTCGTTGAAAGAAAAAGCAAGAAAGAACGGATAAGAATGGTAGAAGGATATCTGATAACTTCCAGGCAAATATTAAAATGTTCTGAAAACTCGTAGAACTGCTAGGAAATTTAATACAGCCTATAATGAATGCTATACGAGACGAAAATGGCTGTATGCTGAATAATGATGTTTCTAATTTAAACAGATGGAAGGAATATTTTGAAAGCTTGTTTATGAGTGAAGAGTCGTCTAAATTAAGTGAAATAGAAATTTCGAAAGAAGTGAGAGAGGTAGGGAGATAAGTGAAGATGAAATAATGAAAGCAATGAAAAGCATGAAAGCAGGTAAAGCAGCCGGATATGATAGAGTATCACTCCAAATGATAAGAGCTGGAGAGGGAGTGGTGGCAGGCCTGCTGTACACCTTGTTTAATTTATGTTGGGAACTGAAGCGGGTACCGAAGACTGGTGCAAAGCCGTTATAGTCCCAATATATAAGGAAAATGGTCACAGCAGGACTGTAAAACTACCGTGGCTTAGCCTGGCTTAGCTTGCTTAGCATTTGTGGGTAAGCTGTATGCTAAGGTGTTAATTGAAAGAGTTATGGAAGAAACTGATGGAAAAATTTTGGATGTGCAAGCTGGATTTAGAAAGGGATGGGGTGTACGGATCAAGTCTTTCCATGCGCATGATTGCGGAGAAGTTTTGGCCAAAACCAGAAAGTTTTTGTGTGTTCATAGACTTGGAAAAGGCTTATGATAGAGTGGATAGGAATGTGTTATGACAAACACTTAACTCATTTGGTTTAAGCACTGGTTTGATACAGGCATTAAGGTCTGTTTATAGGGTTTCTAGTGCTTGTGTCAGGATTAATGGGTCTACTCGGACTGGTTTGGCATTCAAAAGGTGTCAGACAGGGCTGTGTAGCTTTCCGTGGCTGTTTAACCTATTTATGTTCAGTTGTTTGCAATCTTTGAAAGTTGAAGAATGTGGGTTGAGAATGGGTGAGTTAACCATCAAATGCCTTTTGTACGCCGATGATCGTCATATTTGCATCGTCGGCGGCCGAGTTTCAAATGATGGTTACTTTAATGAACTGGTCATTAAAAGAAAGGTATAAAAGTGAACGCAAGTAAGACAAAGTGATGGTTTTGAAAGAGAAGTAAGTAAAACGTTATGTGAAATAAGAATAGAAGGAGAGATGATTGAGCAAGTGGATGAATTTGTATATTTAGGATGTTTATATAGCAGGGATTGTAGATATGATAAGGATATAGAACGACTAGTGAACGCAGGAAATTGATTGAATGAGGCTCTACACGCTATTATGAAAAGGCAGAATGTGTCAAAAAGGCACGTATGGCAATTCATAATACTGTGTTAGTCCTTACTTTAATGTATGGTAGTAAAAGTTGGGTCTGGCAGAAGAAGCATGAGAGTAAAATAAATGCTGTAGAAATGCGGTCATTAGGAGTATGCTAGGGCTGAATCTGAATGACAGGGTGAGAAATAGTGTGTTAAGAAAAGGTGTGGTTTGCAAGATGACGTTGTGACCAGGATTAAGAAAGGAATGCTTCGGTGGTTTGGTCATGTAGAAAGAATGAAAGAGGAAAGAGTGACAAAGAAAATTTATGTTGCAGAAATGAACGCAAGAGTCGAAAAGGACGCCCTAGACGAAGGTTTATCGACCAAATTGGCGATATATTGAAAATAGGCCAGATTAGAGTACCCTTAACCGACGAGCGTGTATGCGTAGATATGTGGATGTAAAGGAGACGAGAAGTGTGTCAGGATCGTGCCAAATGGAAGTCCGTAGTCTTTGCCTACCCTCTGGGTGACAGACGAGTGTTTATTTATTTATTTATAAGCATCCCGTGTGCAGAAGTTAATTTTACAGGCTAATAATGAAGAAGTATTGTCCGTTTATTTCAAGTTTTTTTACGTGATAGAGCCACGCTACAGCTATATTATAGTTGTAGGTGTGGCTAAGTGAGATCATGCTCTCACGGAATATCAACGTGAAATAATAGCAGCTTAATGCTGCTGTGTTTCGTATAGTGAGTATAGAGAACTAGAGACCTGTTTTAATTGGAAATGAGGCATTCCATCTTAGTCCTCAAGGGTGACAACGTATTTGCACTATGATTCTTAGTTAAGAAAAGATGTAGATGTCTGTAGGCCACAGCATTTACTTACAATCAGGAGGATTGCGTATTCGTTTGTAACCCTTATTCTATAAAAAGTATATATGTTTATAGAGTATATCATATAAGTTAAATCACTCCAACCGATCCCTCGTAATCCTTCTCCTAATTCTGGTTCCTAAAACACAGTTTTTCTAGTTAAGCAGCAGTTTGTAACGCCACGCTTTAATTATCTTGTATCAGGTTAAGTGATACGTGGAAGTGTATATTTGCTTTAAAACAAGCTATTTTCTACAGAAAAAGAACATCACTGCAGCAACCTATTCTCTATAAAAAGGTAATTAAAGTGGTAATTTATTAATAATGTCATAATATCCGTGCAGTGGCGACGTAATATAATGGACTAGACGATATCATGTATTGGGTGTCGTAAGAGGCGTCATAGGTAAGCCACAACAGAATGTGCAACAGCTTCTGATAAGAAAATAGTAATAATATTGTATGTGGTAAAACTAGCACAAAGCTAATTCTAAACGATCACGTGCATGAGCCTACACTGGTACGATGAAGTCACAGCCAAAACAACTACAACAAGTGGTAGAGCTATGCTGCTGCTTTGGTTGTAGCACGAATGGGTCGGCTCGTCCGGGCAAGCTAGTTAAAGACCACGCTCTCATAGAATACCAGCGTTAAATGGCAGCTCAAAGCTGCTGTTTTTGTATTGTGAGTTTAGAGAACCGGAAACCCTTTTTACTGGAAACCATATGGTGGATTGTGTTTGTGGCTATTAAAAAAGTATCTTTTATAAATGAAATTTATTTTTTACGTCAAAAAAAAATAATATTTCATTTCATTTAATTTTATTTTGCCGTGTTACGTATGATGAGTTAGTTGCAAGAACTGAAAGCCCTTTTTAGCCGATTTAATAGAAGAGAAGGTTCAAAATTAGAATCAATACAGGGTTATTTTGCAATAACCGGTCAAACTTGCAGAGAAGGTTCAGAATAAGCAATATAGGCAAATGGTAAAGAATAATTAATAATCAAATTCTCAAACAGTCTGTCCTTTCTCTCTAATCTTTTAAATTCAAAATGCGTGGTAACGCATTATTTTCACTAATTTTCATTCATAAATATCTAACGCATAAAATTTTACTACGCACGAACACATTCGTAAGGGTCGATCGGTCGGCAAAATGAATTTAATCGCACACAGAGGAGCGCGTGTACGTTGCCCATAATTCACACTCAATTTGGGATAATCTAAAAAAAATAAAAGTAGAAACCTTCTGTTTTAACCATTAAGCTTGTTTGTATGTACGCTGCGCGATATCTTCGTCAATCGATTGTAATGATATTTTTTTGCTAAATAGGTTATTCTTCAGGGATGGTCCCATATAGGTTTAGTGAAAAAAATCCTCTCCTAAAGGTGAATATATAGGAGATGAAGTTTTAATGTAACTATTTAGACAACATTCTAGTTGTTAACTTGAGCTTGTAATATTCTTTCTTCTCCTTAAAATGGTGTAAAATTTAACTTTTAACAAAAGTAACTAAATAAAATAGTTTCCACGTGTCAGCTTCTGTTTTTCTATATTAGTATTATCTGAAGTCGTTGCGTTAATTCTTCTACGTTTTGTCTAAATATCAACTTCAAATGTTTCGTTACCTTTTATTCAAAGTTGAACTTTATTGCTAACGAGGCATGCTATTCTTTTTGATAACGAAGCAAGCCTCAAGAGCAACAACGCATATTTTTATCTTTAATGGAGGATAGAACAGATTTAGATATCTATGTGCCACATCATCCATTTACCATCAGCTGAAACTGTGCTCGTATGTCACCCTTATTTTATTTAAAAATTTGGAATTATATTTTATTATTTTGGGTAACAAACAAACACAACGTATATGCATTTTGATTTTTAACCGAGGATAAAGAATGTGTCTATGGGCCAAAGCATTCACTTACCGTCAAGAGGTTTACGTGGTAGAGCCAAGCTGTAGCTATATTATGGTTGCAACACGAATGGATTCGACCGGGGAAGGTCCACGCTCTCACAGAATGTCAGCGTAAAATAAATACTCAATGCTGCTGTGTTTCCTTTGGTGATTATAGAAAACCGGAGACCCTTTTACTGGAAACGAGGCATTTAATCTTAGTGCACAGAGGTGACAACGCATCTGTATTTTGATGCGTAACTGAGGATAATAGTAGATGTCTATGGGCCACAGCGTCCACTTACCATCAGGAGGACTGTGTGCTCGTTTGTCGCTCTTATTATACAGGGTATTTTGAAACGCTCCCGAAAACGAAGACAGACGACAGTACTAACTATATCTTAGATGATGGGTGAAATATAAAATCGATCCTGATGAAAAAAAAATCATCTTTTCACAACGTTTTATTAGCTTTATTCACGCTCCATCGTGTTAGTATAAATCATCGTGTTAAATAAAACGTTAATTTCATTAAAATAAAACATGAAAATACTTAAACATTAAACCAGCAGTGGAATTTAAAATAAATAAATCATAAAATCAGCTGACTAGGGTCAATATCCGCGTCGAAGCTAAACTCTTTTATCTAGCTCGGTACAGGTCCCGTCACGTAAAAAGAACGCTGAGCGATAGTGGAGGGGGTGTGTCTGCGCATGGGTATAGTCGCGTTCTAAAGTACTACATGGTACTAGGCTGTTGTTTTATAATATTATAATAGTAATTAATGGTTTTATTGTAGAATCATAATAGGTACTTTACTAGCTACTTAGAACTTTGGAAGAGTTGAAATTCAAAATGGATAATGTTTGCTTGAGCATTATTTTTATTTCTATCGTAAAATAAAGTAGTTTGTAACAAGAAAACTTAAGCTAAGGGTGACACGCTGTCCATTATACCGTTGGAACATGGAACATGGAAGCCAAATGTCGATGGTGTATTGGTGTTACTGGATGCTACTTCATCATCACTCATCAGAATCATCATCATCAATGCGAATGATAAATGTTTCCGTCATCAGGTTGACCACATGGTAATATTTTCGGTATTCTTCCTCAGTACATTTAACTTACTGCACAATTTTCCCCATTCACCTTCTATTTACCTTTTCGTTCACTAGTTCAGTCATAAAACAATAGATATAAATAATTTTCTTTCCTTCCTTTTTAAAACCATCGTCGCGCGTCGTGCAAAGAAAGCTGTGTGCGACTGTACATTGGGAAACATCGCTTTCTCAAAGCGCGGGAAGAATGAGGAACCAATAGCGTGCGCGCACAGTAATACTGGCGAGCATTCCCCGTCGCGCCCCTTCGTACCACGCGCTGCCGCTGCCCGGCCGACTGTGTGTCACCTCGCGTCAGCGCCAACATATGGAATTCCCCAAATTTACCTACTAAGATTTGTTTGTAAGCGACATAAGAATTAGAGGCGGCAATTACAATAAAACTTGCAAGTAATTTTAATAGTTTTGACGTACCTCTTTTCAAATCAAAGTATTGGATGGATTAAAACGGAAAGTCAATAAAAGTAAAGTAAAATAATTATTTTTAGATTAATTACCTGTCGATCATAATTGCAATTGATTTTAACTATTAAATTATTCAATACCATTTTATTTCTATTTTCTTGTACAAAATCAAAGATAACCAAACCCAAGTAAGTACGTTTATTAATTTCAATATCATTTTGTAGTAACGAACTGCTTGTTTCGTCAGGGTACAATTGATTGTCAAATTGTATTAAAAATTACAACTATAACTTCTAAATTCCATATGAAAGACTAGTCGTAGGGATCATATGGAAACTAAACTTATAAAATAAAAGTTGGCAATGTCATAACATTTGACGGTCTGTCTGTTTGGCGGGATTAATTATTGATTTTAGTTTTTGAGACAGTTCCGTGTTGACTTTGGACATGCATGCGCGAGCGACAGTTCAATTGTTTTTTATTAAATTTTATTGTTATTACTTGGTATTACCTACTTCTTATTGCGTGTTATTCTTGTTGTTACGTTTTGTGTTTCTTTTTTGTTTTAATAATGCCTAACGCGTACGTTTATAGTGCTCGTGAATACGGCAACATGTTAATGTGCCTTGGAGAAGCTTGCGGGAATGCTTCGCGTGCATTACGAATTTAGCGAGAGAAATTCCCGACCGCTCGACACCCAGCATTTCAGCGAGTGTTGGAAAATCGGCCCATTGCTCCAGTAGCGGCAGGAGGTGGAAGTCAACTGACTCCGAGGAGCGCATTTTAGATGTCGTTCGCCGGTATCCGAACCTAGGTACACGAAGTATCGCTAAATTGTTAAGACGTCGGGATGGAACAAGTGTGTCATACTGTTCATAATTGCAATTGATTTTAACTATTAAATTATTCAATACCATTTTATTTCTATTTTCTTGTACAAAATCAAAGATAACCAAACCCAAGTAAGTACGTTTATTAATTTCAATATCATTTTGTAGTAACGAACTGCTTGTTTCGTCAGGGTACAATTGATTGTCTAATTGTATTAAAAATTACAACTATAACTTCTAAATTCCATATGAAAGACTAGTCGTAGAGATCATATGGAAACTAAACTTATAAAATAAAAGTTGGCAATGTCATAACATTTGACGGTCTGTGGGAATGTTCAAAGTGTAGGCTTCAGTTTGGGGATTAATTATTGATTTTAGTTTTTGAGACAGTTCCGTGTTGACTTTGGACATGCATGCACGAGCGACAGTTCAATTGTTTTTTATTAAATTCTTATTGTTATTACTTGGTATTACCTACTTCTTATTACGTGTTATTCTTGTTGTTACGTTTTGTGTTTCTTTTTGTTTTAATAATGCCTAACGCGTACGTTTATAGTGCTCGTGAATACGGCAACATGTTAATGTGCCTTGGAGAAGCTTGCGGGAATTCTTCGCGTGCATTACGAATTTACCGAGAGAAATTCCCGACCGCTCGACACCCAGCATTTCAGCGAGTGTTGGAAAATCGGCCCATTGCTCCAGTAGCGGCAGGAGGTGGAAGTCAAATGACTGTTCACTCCGAGGAGCGCATTTTAGATGTCGTTCGCCGGTATCCGAACCTAGGTACACAGTATCGCTAAATTGTTAAGACGTCGGGATGGAACAAGTGTGTCATACTGTTCAGTTCACAAAGTGTTAAAGCGTAACCAATGCGGCCATACAAAGTGCACAAAGTGCAAGCTTTGATTCCGGCGATCACGACCGCCGACGAGTTTTCTGCCGTTGGTTATTAGACCAACAACAACGTGTGCCTGGTTCCATTGAGCACGTTATCTGGACGGACGAGTCGACATTTACCAGAAACGGCATGTGGAACCGAAGAAATACACACGTGTATTCAGAGGTTAACCCGTACGCTGTTCGACAAACCGGGCACCAAACCCGATGGTCGGTTAACGTATGGGCAGGTTTATTAAGGATCGCATACTGGGACCAGTGTTTCTGCCACAGCGACTTAACGGACAGGGATACCTAAACTTTATAAATGAACAGTTGGTTGACATTTTAGACGACCTATCGTTGGATGAATATCGCCGCACATGGTTCCAGCATGATGGTGCACATCCATACGTCGTGAGGTTCGTCCGTGAGCGCCTTACCGAATTATTTGATGATCGCTGGATTGGCAGACTAGGACCACACGCTTGGCCACCTCGCTCACCAGATCTGACCCCGTTAGACTTCTTTCTGTGGGGGTATGTGAAAGAAAGGGTTTTTAATCGTGAGTGTGATAGTGCTGACGAAATGCGCCAAAGGATCGTGGATGTTTTCGACAAACTACGTGCGGACTGTGTCGAAGACTACACGATAATGCCCGCCTGCATGAGGAGACGCAACACCGAGCCCACATCTGCCTCGAAATGAATGGAGCATAATTTGAGCCGCATCTCATAAGACCACGGAGGATTTAGAGCGGTAAGTTGTTTCATACCTATTTTTTTAAATAACGGTACTGAACTGATCTGAATATGTACATAACTGAATACATCAGAATAATAAACATACCTACACGATGAATAAAACGCATAACTCTAACTTTGTTAACTTTTCATTTAAGTATTTTTTTCATTAGGGGAATCGAACCAGTTATTTGGTTTATTTAACCTGTGAATTTGAATTAAAGTGGCTACGTGGAGACAAGCACAGTGGCAAAATAGTAGGTTAAGTGATAAGTTAGGTATTTAGACAAGTGTTGTAAATTATTAGGTATTGTGGTACCATCGCTAGTCACCCCTAGTCAGCTGATTGTAATTCAGTAATTCCACTGCTGGTTTTATGTTTGTATTTTCATGTTTTATTTTAATGAAATTAACGTTTTATTTAACACGATGATTTATACTAACACGATGGAGCGTGAATAAAGCTAATAAAACGTTGTGAAAAGATGAATTTTTTCATCAGGATCGATTTTATATTTCACCCATCATCTAAGATATAGTTAGTACTGTCGTCTGTCTTCGTTTTCGGGAGCGTTTCAAAAATACCCTGTATATAAAAAACATCAAGTGGACTGTACGCTCGTTTGTCACCTTACCTTTATAAAAATGGATTCTCTCACCCGCCACCTCACGGATAATATTAAATTGTGAAAACTTTAAAACTAAATACCAATCTTGGTGTGCTCTAATTGCAATATCGGATAATTCGTTGTATAAACGTGTCGCCCACAGCTGCTTAAAGACGACACGTAATCTGGCTAATCTCGGAAAGGTTAAAACTTAGTACGTGGAGTTGCTATTATTGAGTTTTATTAAAGTTATCATTCCGTATTGTTGTAAGTTATGATGTAATAAGATTGAATTTAAAAATATATAAATCTAGGAATTTATTCTCTAGAGACGTTATACACATAATATTGTACAAGGACTAACATAAACGGAATAATAATTTGGAGGATTTTACGACGTGGTTGGACTCTTATCTATCGTATCGGACCAGGAGGTAACCTCGAAACTCTTTACCCCAAAACTGTAACTGTTATATTGTACGTGACGGATAAACCTATTTAATAAGGATAAGCTTAAAGCATAGAAGTGTTATAAGTGCATAAAGCTTAGAAGTGTTGCAATAGAGATATTTATTGCAACACTTCTACACACATGGCACATTACAATTTTACAAAACATAACTGTTATAAAAAGAAACAAGAAAAAGTACTTATATATTATGTACAGACACAGGCACATATTAATATTTAAAAAAAATGTGATATGATAAAGTGGTAAAAACGTCTCAGCTAAAGTCTATAGGTAAAAAAAGGTAAAATAAACGATATAGTTTATTTTACCAGGAACCCCACAAACATTTTCTTCGTATGAAAGGGCTGATGCAGGCAACATATCAATCTTCCGCTGTACGCGTTATAAATGACGAGGACGAACGCTCCGTCTAATGTTCGGTATATCTGCAACGAAATGATGGAAAATGCGTCTTGTTGGACTACAATTGAAAAGGAAAAATAAGAGAATAAGATGAAATGCATTTCAGCCTCTAATTATACTGGCTCTACAGCCTCTAATTATACTGGCTCTACAGCCTCTAATTTTCACTTTTTTTCTCAGCCGCTTATTATACTGGAATACAGCAGTACATACTCTGCATGTACTTGTGCTGCGTGTAATTATACTGACTGTCTATACCCTGCAGACTGGAACACAGCAGTGCAAGCACTGCTGTTGGCGACAGAAACAGGTAAGTGAGTGGTACCTTCATAGAGACTCTACGGAACTAGAAATATAATTAAAAACCTTGTAGAACTAGCTACTAAATATGAGGTGGATCATTTATTATTTTAATATTAAAACATTGTCAAAAATACGGGGAGAACTACCACACAAATAGACCGGAAGGCCAATAATTTATGTCTTACAGACGCTCGATTTGACGTCGATGATTGATCATAATTAAGGATAAATGTAGATGACTACGGGCCACAGTATCTACTTACGGTCAGGTAGACTGTATGTTTTTTATCACCTTTATTCATCTATCACTAATAAAAACTAGATACACAATCCAATGCAAAATTTCTCTAAAACTGTCGCCAATCGTTTTGACGTAATTCTAGTTGAAATAAATATACATTCATGTAAATGCAAAAAACATTAAGACGCCAAACACCGAGGCCAAACACTCCTCCCATGCTGACGGGAATAAAAAGGAAAAAAATAAACGCGATAAATGTCGTAAAATTCGTGTAAATATAAGTAGACCCTTACTTCTATAATAAATAAAAAGCATCCAATTACTTATTAATTTTATATGTACCAGTTTTTTTACGGATTTTATCGCGTCTGGCTATTTTTTTACGGATTTTACCGCACTCATGATCACTGGGGTACTGGACTGTGAGTTCGTTAAAATCCACAAAATAAACGCGATAAAATCCTTAAAAATTAGTTTCGTTCAATGTGTAATATTCGCGTAAATATATGGCGACGCAATGTTTATTATGAAATATGTCATTATTATTTTGTATCTTGGATAAAAGTTTTTAGTAAGTTATATGATAATGTTAACAGTTATTTTATAAATCATATGTATAGGTAAACTTGTAGATA
>JAGSMP010002347.1:0-25036 GCA_029286625.1 Parnassius orleans | reverse complement strand
CTGGAACACAGCAGTGCAAGCACTGCTGTTGGCGACAGAAACAGGTAAGTGAGTGGTACCTTCATAGAGACTCTACGGAACTAGAAATATAATTAAAAACCTTGTAGAACTAGCTACTAAATATGAAGTGGATCATTTATTATTTTAATATTAAAACATTGTCAAAAATACGGGGAGAACTACCACACAAATAGACCGGAAAGCCAACAATTTATGTCTTGCAGACGCTCGATTTGACGTCGATGATTGATCATAATTAAGGATAAATGTAGATGACTACGGGCCACAGTATCTACTTACGGTCAGGTAGACTGTATGTTTTTTATCACCTTTATTCATCGATCACTAATAAAAACTAGATACATAATCCCATGCAAAATTTCTCTAAAACTGTCGCCAATCGTTTTGACGTAATTCTAGTTGAAATAAATATACATTCATGTAAATGCAAAAAACATTAAGACGCCAAACACCGAGGCCAAACACTCCTCCCGTGCTGACGGGAATAAAAAAGGAAAAAAATAAACGCGATAAATGTCGTAAAATTCGTGTAAATATAAGTAGACCCTTACTTCTATAATAAATAAAAAGCATCCAATTACTTATTAATTTTATATGTACCAGTTTTTTTACGGATTTTATCGCGTCTGGCTATTTTTTTACGGATTTTAACGCACTCATGATCACTGGGGTACTGGACTGTGAGTTCGTTAAAATCCACAAAATAAACGCGATAAAATCCTTAAAAATTAGTTTCGTTCAATGTGTAATATTCGAGTAAATATATGGCGACGCAATGTTTATTATGAAATATGTCATTATTATTTTGTATCTTGGATAAAAGTTTTTAGTAAGTTATATGATAATGTTAACAGTTATTTTATAAATCATATGTATAGGTAAACTTGTAGATATTTTTATGTACTTTCTCAGAAAATATTATGGCACTTTTGAGCTCAGCTAATTTTCAGAAAATTCTTATAAGTAAACTAATTTAATTAATATTGTATTGCCAAGGTAATTCTGCATTTGTTATAAAATGCCGTGCGATATGCAAACGAATTTCTTTGATTTGGTTGGTAGATCTCCTGGGTACGTGTGGCAAAGAAGAGAAGGATTGTAATGGCTCATCGTTCCTAAATGTACCTGGAATTATCTCGCTATTTTCTTCCTATCAAAATCCCAATGGGACAGTAGTATTCTCTAGTATAGTTTCTTTGACGCATGAAGTTATGCAAATGCGTAATAGCCATTACAACTGAAACCGCATTATTAGTGTCCATTGCAATCGGTTTACGTAATACTCTGAAAACGGATGCGATAATACCAAATACATTCTCGACGACTCGTCTAGCTCTTGAATGTCGATAGTTGTAAATTCGTTCGAGAGAACCTCGTATATAATTATTACCAGCAAATGGTTTCATTGTATATTCATTAAGAGCAAAAGCGTTGTCTCCTACAATACAATAAGGTACTTTTACATTATAAGGAATTTGCAATATCTTTGGTGGCGGAATATTCTAAGTTTTATTTTCAAGTTCTCTATATAAATTGGTATGTTTAAATACACTCCATCAGAAATTACCTTACATCCAACATCAACATATATAAAATTATAGTCAGCATCTACTACCGCAAATAATACAATACTAAAGAAATCTTTATAGTTTCGATATTCAGCTCCACTATGGGGCGGTGCTATGATTTGAATATGCTTGCCATCCATTGCCCCAACACAATGAGGGTAGTTCCACTTTTTCGAAGTTTCGTGATATATCTAGCCATTCACTTTCTGTTCGAGGAACCTGAAGCAGAATAACAAACCGTTAACAAATTACAATGCATCAATTCCTTATAAAATTTTTTACAGGAAAAACAGAACCCAAGACGTTTTGGATGTTAAAAATGCTGATAGTCAAGGCATTAATGACAATGAAGCAAGCAGTGAAATGCGCCCTCCAAAACAAAAAGTGCTAAGAAAAGAAAATAGAATATGACAATCCAATGGTAAAGAGTATATGAACTTTTGAAGAAAACAGCGGACAATGATGACATCGATCGAGACAGTCCCGAACCTGTTAGTTGCTCAGAAGACAGTGTATTTGGAATAAGTTCTGACGACGAAAACGAAGAGGAGAATACGAATAAGAGACAATACGAGAACGAAAATACGAGAGATGAGGCGAAGAAGATGAGGATGATGGAGGGCGGACGTCAAATTCTTATCGAGGTAAAAATCGTTACAACTGGTCTAAAACAGCTCCAAGTAGATTCCGAACGAGGAGGCATAACATAATTACACACCTTCCTGGCTTAGTAGGCCCAGCTCGTGAAAAACTAATATGTCAGAGTTGGAGTCATGGCAGTTGTTAGTGACAAATGAGATGCTTGAAATAATTATTTTACATACCAACAAAAAATTACGGAATTTAGAGTCTAATTCAAGCACTGGTGCTCATACAAATTCCATACAAAAGACTGAAATGGAGGCTTTTTGGGTCTTACCATTTTGGCTGGAGTTTTCAAATCGGAACATGAATATCTTGAAGGTTTATGGAACTCGGATGGTACAGATAGAGATATTTTCAGGGTGACTATGTCTCTAAAATATACCTTATTATTGCATCAGCTTTACGTTTTGATAACATTGAAACGAGGACCGAAAGAAAAGCAAACGATAGAGCTGCACTAATATCTGAAGTATTCAATATCTTTATACAGAACACAAAAAACTACAGTTGCTCTGAATATATCACTGTAGATGAGATGTTGTGTCCGTTTCGGAAGATGCTTATTTAGAGTATACATGAAATCAAAACCTGCGAAATATGGGATCAAAATTTTATGCCTTTGCGATTCTAGAACTCATTATTTGTACAATGCTTTTATATATACTGGTAAAACAGAATCAAGAAGAACTGATGTATCTATACCTACACGCACAGTTTTGGAATTAGTCGGACCTTTGAAGAATTCAAACAGAAATATCACGGCAGACAACTGGTTTTCCTCGATCGAACTAGTCGATAAACTGAAAGAAGTGGACTTGACATATGTCGGAACATTGCGTAAAAATAAACGCGAAATCCCTCCAGAATTCTTACCGCATAAAACTCGTCCAGTAGGTTCCAGTTTATTTGGTTTCACAAATGATAAAACTCTTTGCTCCTTTGTCCCTAAAAAGAATCAAAGTGTAATCATGATTTCAACTATGCACCATGATGAATCCGTCGACACTGAAAGCGGCAAACCTGAATCATTCAATTTTATAATAGTACCAAAGGCGGTGTTGATTCTTTAGACCAAAAATGTGCGAATTACTCGGTAGCAAGAAGATCTCAGAGATGGCCATGTGTAATTTTTGGGCAATATTGAATATTTCTGCAGCTAATGGATATGTACTTTGGAAAGCCTCCCCAATCCTGAAAACGCATGAAAAGGAACAAATATATTAGGAAAATAGGTTTAGACTTGGTAACACCATTTATATTGCAACGGAAAACAGGGTATGCTAATTTTTCCAATGATCTAAAGAGGAGGATTGATAACATTTTGGAGCAAATACATAAGCAGCCGGAAAATCAATTCCAGCTTGAAGAACCAGTTGCATCGACCTCTTCTGCAGCTTCAATTTCAAATTGGAAAAGGGCCAGATGCTACCTATGCGATTGAAAAAATGACCGAAAACATTCTCTAAAATGTTCTAAATGTTTACATATTATTTGTAAGACACATTCTGTCCAAAATGTTATATGTTCCATTTGTCAGAAAGTATAAAGACTAAAATATGTTATCTTGTTAGTTTGGAAGAAGTCGTTTTGATTTTGGTTGTCATTTTTTTTATTTTATGCTGATCTCAGAAGTAATCTATTTTTTGGTTATTATAAAGATATGAGAAGTGCCATAAATATCTTTTGGTTAAAGTTTTTCTTACATTTCTATTTATTTTTTTATGTTTTACGTTCACACTTACCAAAAAGTGCCAAAAAATTAGGTTAGTTACAAATGCGTGTAAAACGTGATAACTTTTTATATTCTAAAATTAAACCAAGATAATTTTGTAAAAAAATGTTTTTTTTTTTTTAATTTCATAACTAACCATATTTTATACAAATAATAAATAAATCTACGTTCTACAACAGGTTTTTTGGTATGGGTAAAATATGACCCACGATACCGGTAGTGTTGCCAAAAAAGGCGACACCAGCTAAGGGTTAATATTATGTAGCCCCTTGGAATAGTGTTTCAGAATATTATTTTGATGTGTACGATAGTGTTAAGGTTTTAGAAGGTTAAATCATCAATTTTACAATGATGAGTATAGTGTATATAATTTTTTGAAAAATTTATATTATTTAGTTGATAAGAAAGTGCCTAAAAATTGTATTTTTGTAGTAGTCCTTCTTGTAGAAAGAATTATTTTTCGAAATTATTTTCACCGAAATGGTAAGGACTTTGGCACGGTGTGGTGATAATGTGGCTTTAGCTTGCAGAACATTCAACCAAAGGTATGGTACAAGAGGACCGCAGGACTATGTTAGCTGCTACTCGACGGCTTCGCGACCACGGAACGTTCCTTCCGAACACGGCCATCGACAGGGGAGCCAATGTGCGTACACGTACTCGTCTTCAAAACGAAATACTAGACTATTTCGATGAGAAATCCCATGCCAGTACCCAAGAAGCAGCGCCTCGCTTTCAATGTAGTCATATGCATGTGTGGAGGACACTTTGTGGTGATAAAGAACATTCATTCCACCTCAGAAGATGCCAGGAGTTGACTCCAAACGATTACACACCACGCTTGCAGTTCAGCCGCTGGTTATTAGAAAATTGGCAGCGGAACATAATTTGGACAGATGAAAGTACATTCACACGTGTGGAGATGTATAATCAACACAACACACATTTATGGATGCAGATAATCCTCACGCATGCAGAGTGGATTCCTTCCAACATCGTTTCTCAGTTAACGTCTGGGCCGATGTCATTGGTACACACATACTGGGGCCTGTGTTCTTACAAAGATTAACAGGAGACGCATATATACTGTTTTTACGAGAAACTCTACCTACGCTGCTAGAAGACATACCTCTTCATAATTTACAAGAGGTATTCTACCAACACGATGGTGCCCCTGCTCATTTCACTAGGAGTGTGCAATTTGAATTATGTTTTTTTTTTGTTGTGGCAACCCCGGTGACTAGTTGTAAAATACTTGCTCCCAACTATTTAAAAAAAATTAAAAAATTTTAATTTATAATATCCACCTCAATTTTGAGTTACAGCTGTTAAATACGACTTATTTGTATTTGTAAAATAAGTAAAAGTCATAAGTATTTTAATAAGTTAGAACACTAAATTGTGTTTAGTGTTCTAACCAAAAGTGACAGCTGTAACGAACTTCGTTTAAACTTATTTTAAGTGTATTCTTGTTATCCCTTTAACATTTTAAGATTTACCTTTTAAGTAAGTGTTGTTCTGGATTTAATTTTGAATTATTTACATGATAATTTAATTTGAGATCTGTAAATAAACCCATAGATCATTTGCTTACTCTGCTTCTTCGGTTTTTTTTCTTTGTTTTCTTTTGCTATTTACACTTAATAGTAAAATGAATACACGCAACGCCAAACGCGCCAATTGGAGAACCAACTTCAAAACGCTTCAAGAACTTAAGGCTTCAAAGGAGCAGTGTGAGCTGTTGTGTAAAGAAAGGATGACAACGAAAAGGAAATAATAAATATAATTGCTAAAATACTGAGCTAAAAGTGATATGGTTAAGTTGCATAAAGAATATACTTTTGTTTTAAAACAAAAGGATCAACTTCAAGAACAGTCGATGAGTTTGACCAATGCAGCAAGGAATATGAGGAATCCCTCAGATTAATTGTTGCTGCATTGCAGTCTGAGAGGAGGCTAATGAGCAGATTGTGCAATTAAAACAATACATAGATAACTTGAAAGCGTCCCAAACTCAAAGTCTGTTCAATGAGCTAATAGAATGTGAATCTTCTAAAGCATTGCAACCCTCACAACAATCGATTTGACTGGTGATGATTATGTCAAATCAAGAACAGCAGCAACGATTACCTGCAGGAGAAGAAAATTAAAGAAATACATAAAAATTAATAAATATATTAGGAAAGTACAAAAGTTAATTAAAACTAAAATTAATGTCAAAATTATATAAATGTATGTATAGAAAAGCAAGAATTAATTAATAAACTTAAATTATATTCAATTGAGGTGGAAAACATGAAATTATGAGACTATACTGAGAAAACATGAATTAGATATAGTGTCTAAATTCAACAATTTTATCACTTAAAAACTCCTACAAATTATATCAAATAAATATGCATCGGCTCAGGATAAGATAAAAGAAAACATATTGGCCATGAATGATCTGGTAAAGTCATTTAAGTATAATGAGGAGCGCTTTGACTCCTTTATTAAACATCAGAGTGAGTATCAGTGTTCCATACCAGGTTTATCGGGGACAATATGTGTAAATAATAATGATAACAGTAAGGACTCATTATTTTCACCTACACTCTATGACTGTGCCATAACAAAGAATATTAACTTAAAAAGTAATTTAAATATTAATAAAAATAAAGTTATTATGTATTGTGATGACATAGGCAAAAATTTGGGCACAATGTTAAATAACTGTTTAAAAGGACATCAGGTTAATAATTGTTGTATGCCTGGAGCATCCTTTAATCATACGAGTATAATGAATAAAGTTTTAACTAGTAAGTTTTGCCCTAATAGCACATTAATAATTCTTGTTGGGAGAAGATTCAATGTAAACAAAACTCCTTTATTAAAATATATTGATCATCTAAATACTTTAAATGTACATAAAATTATCTTGTTTACATTGTCTTACATACAGGGTTGGCCACAGGAAAATAAAATAAGATACAATTTAAATTTATTAATGAATAACTTTTTATTTAATAACAATTTAAACTTGACATCTAATTATAATTATAATAATATAATTAATTTAATAGACATAAATAATTTCATTAAGAAATTTTGACTAGAGATAGGTATTACCTATCCAAATATAATTTAAGACAGATAGCAAATGTTATCTTATTGTTTATAATATATTAACTCAGCCAAGGACTTGGCTACACCGACATCTGCTTCTTTTGAGCAGTGTAATGACTTAATATATAATTTGGAATCAGTTCCAAGTGATTTAAATTAGAAAATGAGACAGTAAAGGTAATCTCTAGCAGTTATAATAATTTAAACAATTTAGAATGTAGCTTACAAAACCTTAATTGTATGACTACAGAGTGATAATAAAATTGTATACACCTGGTGCATCAGAATATACAAGGCATGATAAAGAGCAAATTGAATTGTTCTTAAATAGCAACAATATTCATATTTTATGTATTACTGAACATTGGTTAAAAGCTTATAACATAATGTATAATTTCAGTAATCACCAGGTGGTCAGTTCGTTCAATAGAGAAACGGTTTTCAGAGATGGCTCGTTAATATTAGCTAGTAAATTATTATCATGTAAAGAACGTAAAGATATTGTGAGCCTCTCTGTTGAGCGAATCAGAAATGGCATGTGTTGAGTTTGAGCACCTCATTGTTGTGAGCGTCTACAGTAGTGTTGAGTAGGACATACAAGAGGCGTTACATTTGTCCCGGACATGACGTCAAAATGTAAGAGCGGCTCGGCATTTTTAATGTACTACTTCAAATTTTATGTCGCGGCAGTCGAAGTCGCCTTACTCACTCTAAGTCTGCGTAAAACTATGAGGAAAGAGAGGGAGCGAAATGCATGCTACAAATTAGAATAGTACGTCATTCTAAAATGAACATTACGTGACAGCGTTTCGAATCTCGAGCGAGAGGGAAATATGTTGCTGACATTGATATTAATAAATACTGTGAGGCGCACATTGCAACGAACTCTTTCCATTTATATGTGTTTTGAATATCGTAACGTACTTGAGCTTGAGTCAGTGACCAGTGCAAAAGTTTTTAATTTGATACTTCGTTTGTGTAGTTTAAGTGAATAGATATTTTTATTTAGGTATATATTCAGGTATGTAAGTCTTTGTATTAATTCATGATTTATGAATGACTTTCAATTCTTATTTATTTTGCTTGTATGGCTACTTTGTGTTAGTGTTTTAATTTTGTTATGGTTTTAATATGTTTATTCGTCTGAGTTGATACTTTTGTTTATGACTACATTTGAATAAAAGATACCTATAAACTTTGTATAGTTATAGGTGTTAGTAAAGTATTTAAGTAAAAGACGTTTTAGCGAATCGATTGTCCGTTGGCCAAGACACCTCAGCGGTGCGAGCAGCAGCGGCAGGGTTTATGTCAACAAACAAAGTTTATGTCTTGTACATACAACTTTATAATTTGTGTAGGTATGTCAAATCAAAATAGATACCCTATTTAAGGGTTACCAGGCTACATAAATAAAATATCCCCTGCTAATAACGGTTTTCAGATGTTTACTTTATTTGACATTTTTTCTGTTTGCTTTTTGCATGCGCAGTATGTCTGGTGATGGTGATAGAAAATCCTCAAAAGCTTGGCAGTTTTTTAAAGACCTCAAAAATGATAAAGCCAAATGCAATTTTTGTCAGAAAGAATTTTCATACAAAGGCGGTGGTGCTTACAACCTAATCAGACACACAAAAAGCAAGCATCCACAAGTGTTTGTCGCTATACGTGAATGTCCGATTGAAAATATAGCTTCTTCTGCAACAGAAATCCATAATTTGACAACACATTCCACTGATTCGAAACCAGAACTTGAGATGCCTACCTTCCCACATCTGCTGCTTCAACTTATGTCATGCCTGAAACATCTGATTTCTTACCAGCCACCACTAAAAACACCAACCTATAAAAAGCTCCAGCCACTAACACGAAACTAACACAGTACTTTTATAAACCGCTTTCTGCTAAAAACTGAACATCTAAACAAAATGCTGGTAAAATTATTCACAAAAATTACTTAGCCTTCCATCTCATTGAATCCCTGAACTCAAAGATTTTATTAAAGAATTAAATCCAGCCTACCAGTTACCTAGTCGTAAGACGTTATCTAATGCATTGATGACTAATGTCTATAATCAAACAAAAAGAAAAGGTTAAGTCAGAACTCTGTCAAGCAGAACATGTGTGCATTACAACCGATGGGTGGACATCAGCCCCCAATGATAATTACTTAGCCGTGACAATACATTTTTCAATCAGCAAGCAGAATTAAAATCTTTTGTTGGAATGTATACAGTTTCAGATAGACATACTTCAGAAAACCTAGCACTAGAACTAAAAAGAATTACAGATAATTGGGAAATTACTGACAAAATGTAGCAGCAATCAGTGATAACGCTTATAATATCAAAGCTGCTATAAGACTTAATAATTGGAAGCACATACCTTGTTTCGCTCATACTCTTAACCTTATAGTCAATCTGCATTAAAAGAAATAAAAGATATTACTACAAAATTAAACAAATTGTCGAATTATTTCGTAGAAGTCCACTTGCATCTGAAAGATTAAAAATATGCAAAAGAAGCTAGATGAACCCTATTGAAGATAAAACAAGACGTTTCCACACGCTGGAACTCCACGTATGATATGTTCGAAAGGGTGTTAAAAATTAAAACAGTGTTATGTCACAATTGCTATCGATTATCCTGATACTATAAATATGACTTCTGAAGACATTGAGGTTTTGGATTCGGCAATAGAAATTCTTTCATTTTTCAAAGATGTAACTGAGGAGATGAGTTCAGAAAAGAATGTTACAATATCAGAGGTGAAGTAATAGATAACGCATTTATTTGTATTTTCAATTTTAACATTCTTTTTCATGTATGAGGTGTTTTATAAATTTCAGGTTATACTTATATCAAACGCCCTCAAAAAGAAATGCAAAAATTTTTATCTACATACATCGGACTGTGTTTACGAATGACCCAAGTGCTTTTAAATGAAATTAGCACAAGGTTTTCGTGCATTGAGGAGAATAATATTTTGCTGAAAGCACTATATTAGATCCAAGATTCAAAAATATGGGTTTGAGAATGAGTACGCTTACAGTAAAGCATGTACAAATATCAAAGCCATGGCCGGGCAATTCAAATACAAAGCACATGTACATCAGAGCCGCCATCTTCGTCGCCATCCGTAAGCGTAAACATAGCATATGGAATGAGTTTGATGAGCAAGTGGATATGATAATAAAAATATTAATCCGACTGCAGGGGTATTATCGAAGTTGATAAATACCTCGAGGAACCCTACCAAGGTCCCAAGATCCTGCCAAGTGGTGGTTCGTTAAAAGGACGCCTATCCTAGGCTTTATAAGTTATTTTTAAAACGGCTTTGTATTGTTGCCACTTCAGTGCCTTCCGAGCGCACTTTCAGTAAAGCAGGCCAGGTCCTTACGGAGAAGGAACCGGCTTAGTGGCAACAAAGTCGCGCAAATATTATTTTACATTCTAATTTATAATTTTATTTGCAAGCTTTTTATTATATTCTTTAAAATATATTTCTTTATCTTTTATTTACCTAATTACAAACAATATAATCGTGTATGTATCGTTTCATAGTCAATGTCTTCAATCAGAGTACAGATTGTAACTGTACAGCAATAACGTCAAATGTCATATTTATACTCGTAACTTCAAACGTTTCGTCAGGCTTCAGCACGCCTCGCCCAAATACCAAACCTCGTTAGCCTCACCTCATTTGAAGTGGGACATTGTACTGGCTCAGTACAAAAAGAGGCTACTCTTACAAACTCTACTTTATGTCGTGTCCTACCCAACACTAGTCTACAGACCCCATGTTCTATATACAATACTTTTGAAAAAATTATGAAGGAAGTTTTGTTAAGCAATAAACAGAATAAATCTGTTGTAATATGTGGAGACTTCAATATCAATCTCCTAGAAGCTTCCTCCACCAATATTAAATTTAGATCATTGTTTAAATCATATGGCCTTTTAATTTATTTTAGAGCCAACGTATTACTGAATGTAGTGCAACATGTATAGATAACATTTTACAAATGTTAAGCCGTTGCATAAATGTATAATTCAAAATTGAGTTCTGATCACTGTGGACAGTTAGTTTCGTTACCTTATGTTCACAAAAGCAAGTAGATGAGAAAATTGTGTTTGTTCCTGTAAATGCACGTCGCTTGGATAAGTTTAGAAGCAACATAGTCAAAACTTCATCACTTTCATACCAAAATGATCCTAATTTTTGTATGGAACAGTGTTTAAACTTATTTGCAATGTATTTGATAATATTTGTACTTCTAAAACGTTCTCCTTGAACAGTCGGAAGGCTTTCAATGAATGGGCGACAGTAGGAGTCTATAAGAACAGACAAAGGTTATATGAACTTTACCATGAAAGGTCATATAACCCTAGCGTCAATTGGGAATATGTAAAAAAATATTCAAAAATACTTAAAGGAGTGTGCTCCAAAGCCAAGTCTTTGCATTTGAGCAACAAAATTAAGACGGCTTCTAATAAAATTAAAATGACGTGGAGTATAATTAATAGTGAAACTGGTAAGGTCAACTCTCGCAATTAAAACTACCGGTTATGTTTTAACAACAAATTAACGGAATCAGATCAGGATGTTGCAATGGTTTTTGAGAAATATTTTACTAATATTCCGATCTTAACCACTAAGTCACTGGATTCTTTTCCTGCCTTCGCCGAATCATTACTTAAACAAAATGTAAATGCGTGTATAAAGAATTTTACATTTCATAAAATATCATCAAAAGATATTGTAAAATATTTTAAAACTATTGATATTAAGAAAACTGCAGATCTGTGGGCGATTTCCGTTAAAGTTATTGCGTCTATAATCGATATAATCGCGCCTCAACTAGCTATTATTTTTAATACTAGTATCGAATATGGTGTGTTTCCTGATTTGATGAATCATAGTAAAGTAACACCTTTATTTAAATATGGTAGTACATTAGATCCCGCCAATTTTAGACCCATTTCTGTACTGCCAACACTAAGTAAAATTTTGAAAAAATTATTCTTGAACAAATGTTAATTTTTGTAATGTTAATAATTTACTTCATAAAATCATTTCGGTTTCACAAGGGTCGCTCGACAACTGATGCTGGTGTTGAGCTGATTAAATATATTTTCAACGCATGGGCGAATTCACAGGATGTGGGTATATTCTGTGACCTATCCAAAGCCTTCGATTGTGTTCACCATGAAACATTAATCAGGAAACTACAACACTACGGTGTAAAAGTAATGCTCTTAAATTATTTCACATTTAAGTAACAGAACGCAAAAAGTTGTCATTAATAGTATGAGCTCCTCCGGGTCGATACTCTTCCGTAGAATACTTCATCTATTGTATTTCTATTTTAAGTAATTTATATAAAATAATATTGAATGTTGATGATATGATATTTTATAATTTATGTTTAAAAGTTATACAAAATTGTTAGTCCTCTAGTGTTGCTATGCCCTTGCAGGGCGTCACATGTATACCTATCAAATGTAACATCTTTAATTTGTAATGTGACATGCAATAAACAATTTGAATTTGATAGTACAAACAGGCGTGCCTAAAGGCTCAATTCTCAGCCCTTTCTGTTTCTTGTATACATTAATGACTTACCTTATAGTAGGGATAACATAATATAGTATTATTTGCAGATGACACTTCATTAATTTTCAAATTAAAACGACAATTATTAAAATATGACGAAGTAAATAATACTATATCTAAATTAGTAAATTGGTTTAACGTTAATAATTGCATTTAAATAGCACTAAAACGAAATGTGAAGTTCATGACTCCAAATGTCAGACAATTGAATACTAATGTAATTTTAAATGGGGAGGAACTGAGTCTTGTCGATACCACCATTTTTGGAATAACACTAAACGCGAAGCTTCAATGGAGCCCCCATATATCAAAGTTAGCAAGCAGACTTAGTTAGTTCTGCAGCATATGCTGTAGAAAAGATTAGAAATCTTACCAGTGTGGAAACAGCTAGACTTGTTTACTTTAGCTATTTCCATAGGATAATGTCGTATGGTATTTTCTATGGGGACACGCGACTGACACTGAAATTATATTTGTTTTAGAAGAGGGCCATAAGAGCAATCTATGGTTTAAAACCTAAAGAGTCGCTCCGACAAAATTTAAGAAATTAATATATTAACTTTTGCCTCTCAATATATTTATGAAAATGTAATGTACACAAAAATAAAAGTAGTTATACAAAAATAAGTGATATTCATTCTGTAAATACTAGGAACAAACACAAGCTAGTACTACCAGTTACTCGACTCCACCGAGTCAGTAATTCATTCTTGGGGCGATGTACGCTTTTACAACAAAATCCCGGAAAAGATACAAAATTGACTTGCTCAAAATTCAAAAACTTTATTAAACATAGTTTGTATAAAAGGGTTATTATAATATTAAGGAATTTATGGATGATAATAACCCCTGGGAATGAGTGTTCGCACTAAGCTATTTCTAATTTGTTTTGTGTTGTTAATTGTGTAACATACATGATTGTAAGCTGTTATTTAAAAAAGTCCCGCTGTTTTTGCTGGTTCTTCCCAGGACAGAGGTTTTTTTCGAACCAGTGGTAATTAAACAAAGAGTGACATTAGTATTATTTATAATTAATTGATCAAAGTAACTTACCTGTAAGTGTCCCTTGATCAAAATTATATGAAGTTGACGCCTCCTCTGTTTGTATACTATGTAGTCATGAATTGACGGACCGAATCACACGAATTTTAACCCTCCATAAAAAATAAGGTTTTTACTGGTATCCCAACCTATAGCAGTTCCTACTGGCAACATTATACGCCTCATGTCATTGTGAATTTTTATCATCTAGAAGTAGGAAATAATTAAAATGCGAGCAAGCACTAAGGGTGGGTAGAATGTACAGCAGGGTTGTACACAGAAGAGGCGTCAACTTCATATAATTTTGATCGAAGGACACTTACAGGTAAGTTACTTTGATCAATTAATTATATTCGTTGACGCCTTCTCTGTTTGTATACTATGTAGATGTTGAAAGATTAGATTGCTTCATTTTAATTATTTATTGTATTAGTTACATCTCAATTAAACACATTTTTTACAATCAAACAAATAAAACTTATACATAAACATTTTAGTATACAATCATAAATCTTGACAAAATTGTTTGTTACATAAACATAAATTATTCTTTCCTATATTCTGTACTATCTAAAATGCTAAGGCCGAAGTTATTTTCATTTATTAGTGGCCTGTTATAAAAGTTGGCAAATGTTTTGGATGTACTAGTCCAACCAGCTGTTTTCCTAATATTGTCAATGCTAATACCACTTCTCTGAGCATGAATGGAGGTGGATGCATGTCTTGTGCTATGTGCAGTAAACATTGATGTATCTATGCCTGCTTCTGTTAACATATTTTTAATCCATCTAGCTAATGTCTGACTTGTAACAGCGGTATGAGGTTTCTGGTAAGTAATGAATAAATTTTCAGACTTTCTTAAATTTTTTGTGACACATATGTAATCTTTTAAGGTTGTAGCTGGATACAAATATTTGGTTTATAGTATGGTATAGTTAATAAAGGTTGAAAATTGTTTATTTTAGATGTTTTAATTTATGGAGTGTAAGGTTGTGGTAGTATGGTGTACCTGATGGTAAGTCCGTCGCCGGAATAAACAAATAAATCACGGTCAGACAGTTATTTATTTCACGGTAACATAGAAAACAGTCTCACATGAAGAAGCAGAAGGCGATAAATACGATTACAAATAGATAAGAGATGATAGCAGAAGTACAGTTTACAAGTCACTAACATAAAATAGGAAATGAACACTAGAACAATACTTGTTATACGTAAGGGCAAAGGTCGGCGCAGGCGCAAGTGGCACAATATTCGCGTCAGACGGCTAGATCGTGACTGGCTGGTCGTTGAACATATCGCGACGTAGGCACAGTACTCAGGTACACGGTGTTGATAATAAAACTTAAATTGAATGTTTTGTCCAATGTCCTTCGACGGCCGGTGCCAAATTATACTACTATAATGCAATACTAAAATAAAATGTACTATAATAAATAGAATTATATAATATATATGTGTGTGTTGTAATTGTATTGTAGATATATAAACAAGATAAATATTATAATAATAATATTAAATTTTATACATACATATCTGTGGAATAATTATTATTTCTTTAAATAAAATAAATAAATGCCATCACTCCCTCCAGAGACCGTGTCTACGGGCGATAATAATCTGGAAAATGTACTCTGCGCCCAGAACGAGTTGATTTGCACCAGTTGTTGACGATGGGCTGATATTTGGAAGTGGAGTAGGTGTGGGATTAGGAATAGGTTTAAGTGGTGGAGAAAGTTGGTGGGGTCATTGGAGTGGGACAGTATGTAGGCTGGTTTCAGTCGGTCTACCGATACTGTCACGACTTTTATACTCTGATTTTGAAGGTTTTTTTTCTCTCCCACCTCGTGAGGCCAGTATATGCCGGTTGTAACGCACCTCTCAAACTATCTTCTCTTAGGAAAATATGCGAACAAGATGTTAGATCTTTATAAATAAAGATTTTGTTTTTGCGTGGTGTGAGGTTGGGACTGGCTGTAGCTTATTGGCAAATGATCTAATGCGGGCTGAAAAGTCCGTTATATCGATCGTACATTTGTCAATTTTGGCCAACAAATTCACCAGGCAGTCGCAATGGCTCGCCGTATACTAACTCGGCTGAGGAAGACTGAAGATCTTCTTTAAAAGCTTCTTATGCCGAAAGCACAATTGGCAAAGCTTCAGTCCAGCTGCTATCGGCATGGCACATGATTGCTGTTTTCAATTGCCGATCTCTCGACGAGACCATTGCATTGAGGGTGATAGCTGGTGGTCCTGCGATGCTTAAAGCCAATGAATTTTGATAGCTGCGCGAACAGCGCTGATTCAAATTGCCTACCGCGATCGGTAACAATATCGGTAGGGCAGCCGAATCGCGCTATCCATCAATAAAACGCTTTAGCCACTGATTCGCGGTGATATCTGTTAATGGTACAGCTTCAGTCAATCGCGTGAAGCGATCGATAGCTGTTAAACAGTACCGATAATCACCAGACGGAGGTAAAGGTCCGATAAGGTCTAAGTGGACGTATTTGAATCGCGCCGTAGGTAAATCGAGCGTACCAAAGGTGTCGAAACGTGTCGATTTACTTTTGTGCGCTGGCAAGCCAAACACGCCTTAGACCATTCGCGACAGTCTTTCCTCATCAGTGGCCAGACGAAGCGTTCTGCCACAAGTTTTGCGCTAGTATTAGCGCCGGGATGGCAGCGAGTGCAAGCTATCAAAATTCGTTTGCGTAAGGCTTTAGGACTAAGGGCCTGGGAGTCGTTGTGCTGACGTCGCAGTACAGTTCATTGCGACTACCGGTATCATATCCTTTCAACATGAAGTGTCCTGCCTTAGCAAATTTGCAAATTCAGGATCAGGTCTTGAGCAGCAATGACATCTAGATCTACAGGGCTTAGCAGTTCATCGACCTGCTCAACCCGGAAAGCGTGTCAGCAACGACATTATCTTTCGGCGATGTGTTATGTCGGTTGAGAACTGTGATATGTAGTCTAGATGCCTAAATTACCGTGGACTGCAATTTGCCCGCTCGCGAAATGCAAAGCAGCAGCTTATGGTCGGTATAGATGGTGAATGGTGTTGCCTCTAGCCAATGTCTAAAGTACCTGATGCTCTCGTAAACAGCAAGGACTCCCTATCGTATGGTGAGTATTTCCTTTGCGACGGGCTCAGTTACGAGAGAAAAGGCTGAGGTTGCCAATCACCACCTATTTGCTGTTGCAAGACTCCACCGATTGCAATATCAGAAGCGTCAGTTACAAGACCTAGCTTTGCCTTTGAGTCAGGATGTGCCAACAATGCTGCATTGCATAAACTCCTTGCACTCTTCGAAGGCTTTCAAAGTCTCCATTTAAATGGACCGGATGCGATGCTTTAATGGCGCCAGTCAGTAAGGCGTTCAAGGGAGCTTAGTTTTGGCAGCCTGGGGATAAACCTCCTATAAAGTTTATCATGCCCAGAACCTCCTAAGCTGTTTGGCTGTTTTAGGGACAGGGTACTCCTTTATAGCCTGAACTTTACCTTCAGAGGTTTCGTTCCATGTTGTGAGATGTGGTAGCCTAGAAATGTTACCTCTGACGCACCGAAAACGCATTTAGCGGTGTTGATGAGCATGCCATAATCCTTCATCCTCGTAAATATTTGACGAAGGTGCTCTTCATGCTCTAATTCATCGCGTGAAAATATGAGGAAATCGTCAAGATATGGGTAACAATAATCTAGACCACGGGTCATCTCATCAACGAACCTCTGGAACGTCTGTCATATATGGAAACTCGAAGAGTCCAAAAGGTGTCGTAATGGCAGATTTGGGAATGTCCGCCTCAAATATTGGTATCTGGTTATACGCCTTCACCAGATCTATGGTTGAAAAAATTTTGCAACCAGATAAATTGTGGGCAAAGTCATGTATGTGTCGGATAGGGTACTTATCTGGCACTGTCCGGGCGTTGAGCATGCGATAGTCACCGCATGGTCGCCAACCATTGTCCTTTTTGGGAGCGAGGTGTAGTGGTGACGACCAGGGGCTTTCGGAAGGACGAGCAGTTCCATTAGCCAACATTGCCTCGAACTCAAGCTTGGCAATTTTCAGCTTGTCCGGGGCGAGTCTGCGTGGTGTACATGATACTGGAGGGCCTGGCGTGGTACGGATGTGATGTACTGTGTGATGCTTGGGTGTGCGATGAGCGCCTGCCGGTCGTGTCAGTTCTGGAAATTCAGAAAGTATTTTATGAAATTTAGAATCACCAGTCACGACCTTTACACTCAAAATATGGCTACCGCTAGAAGCAATAGAAGCTACAGCTGACAATTTAGTAGTGCCATCAATCAAAAGCTTATTACGAACGTCGACAATAAGGTTAAAATGTGTCGACAAAGTCTCTACGTAGGCCTAAATTAAGGTTGAGCTCAACATAACCATAAGTACTTATTGGCGAACCGTTGGATGCACACAGTTGGTAGTCCGTCTTCGCACGTCGTTGATGAAGCGCAGATCGAGGGAAGACGCATAAGTCGCTTCCAGTGTCCACCAGGAATTGAACGCGCGATCTGCGATCTGTCACGAAAAGGCGACCAGTAGGGGGGAGGGCAATCTTCAGTCGCCATTATAGATTGCCTGTTGCGTTTCCGACCTGTAGTCACATGGCTGGATGCACCTCTTCGCTTTGCTGCCATATTTGATGGTACCAACAGTTGGGGAACTTCCTATAATTAGACTGGGACCTTCTTGATGGCGTACGGCTTCGCCCACGTGACGTCTGTCGTTGGCGGGGGCGAGAGCGGTCGTTAAGTCTCGTAGTGAGTGCACTAACCTGTTTCGTCAGTTCCGTGATTTGCTGTGCCATAATTTCTAATGTGGAGTCCACTCTGGAGCTGGATGTTGCTGCAACCAGCGGCGATGCCGGTGAGATGTCGTGGACCCTGTCTGCCAGGTCAGCGAGTTCACTGAGGGACAGGCTCATCTGGGATGCGATGATGGTCTGCAGGTTGCTTGGAAGGCGGCTCGTCCAAAGTGACCTCAAAAAATCGTCTGGTATCGTAGGGCCAGCGAGGTGTTGCAGGTGACGCAGGAACTGTGATGGCTTGCAATCACCTAACTCTTCCGACTGTAGGAGCTGTTTCACTTTTCTCTTTAGAAATAGAGACGCTTGATTAGCTCACTTTTAAGTTTCTCGTACTTCCCCGTGGCTGGAGGCGAAGTAATGATGTCTTCTACCTCTACTGCATACTGCCGGTCTAAATGCGAAAGGACGTAGTGGAACTTCGTCAAGTCGTCCGTGATTCTCGATATGCTAAACTGACCTTCTATTTGCGAAAACCATATTGTCGGTTTTTCAGGCCAAAACGGTGGTATTTTCACGCCAACACGAAATATATCGCATGCATTATCGTGCGAGTCAATGGACACGCGCTCACGTTTTTTTGTTGACCGCGCCCTTCTTTGCGAATGCGTTGTGTCACTACCGTCACTGCTCATCTTTTTAAATGTTCTGCTCGGGGTCACCAGTTATGGAGTGTAAGGTTGTGGTAGTATGGTGTACCTGATGGTAAGTCCGTCGCCGGAATAAACAAATAAATCACGGTCAGACAGTTATTTATTTCACGGTACAACACATAGAAAACAGTCTCACATGAAGAAGCAGAAGGCGATAAATACGATTACAAATAGATAAGAGATGATAGCAGAAAGTACAGTTTACAAGTCACTAACATAAAATAGGAAATGAACACTAGAACAATACTTGTTATACGTAAGGGCAAAGGTCGGCGCAGGCGCAAGTGGCACAGTATTCGCGTCAGACGGCTAGATCGTGACTGGCTGGTCGTTGAACATATCGCGACGTAGGCACAGTACTCAGGTACACGGTGTTGATAATAAAACTTAAATTGAATGTTTGTTTCCAATGTCCTTCGACCGGCCGGTGCCGAGAATTATACTATAATGCAATACTAAAATAAAATGTACTATAATAAATAGATTAGTATAATATATATGTGTTGTGATTGTAATTGTATTGTAGATATATAAACAAGATAAATATTATAATAATAATATTAAATTTTATACATATATATCTGTGGAATAATTATTATTTCTTTAAATAAAATAAATAAATGTGTGAGTCATACAAATTGTATCAGGAATTTTAATCTGAATGCTATCTTTATTATAACTTATAATTAATTTAATTAATGACATAGTCTGAAACCTATGGGCAGTTACTAAACTTAAAAGAATAATTAGCTTTTGATAAAATATCTAGAAAGTTCCATATTTGGGTAAATTTAACTATGTAATCTAAAACTTGTGCTGGATTCAGGTTTGAACATATTTGGGTTTATTGGGCCTCATTTTATAAATACCGAAAAGAACCGCTTAACGTCTCTATCTGAACCCAAATCATAATCTAATATGAGTGTGAATGATGACCTGATAGAGTTGAGAGTTCCGTAGGCAGAACCATTATTAAATTTTCAGTTAGAAATGCTAAAACTTTAGGAATGTTCAATAAAATGGATCAATTTCCTCACTCTTGCAGTAGCTCCACCATTGTTTTAGACATGAATCGTATTGTTTAATCGTGTTTTCAGACAATGAATTAATTATAACTTTTATGCTTTCATCAGTTATCCCTTTTCTTGTATATATTTTCTGATACACTGCGGCAACCAGGGTATGTTTTTGTGCAATGGGTGAAGACTCCTGAAGGAGATGTTAACAATTGTTTATCTGGGTAAAATTTTAATAAAACAGACTTTTTAAAGACATAAAGTATGGGAACCAGGCTTGAGAAGGCCAAAAGGTACCACCATTATCCCTTCTGCCCTATCAATTTCTATCTTTTTAGACATTTTAAAATTAAGGAGATTGGTGGAAAGGCATAAAATTTTAGGTTAGTCCAAAATAGTAAAAGCATCTACAGACATACAGTTGGGTTCCATATTCCAAGAAACAAATTTCTTACATTTAGCATTCTCTCTAGTAGCAAATAAATCAACTTTAGGGTATCAAACTTAGTGACAATTTTCCAGTAAGCATAAAATTTAGTTCCCATTCTGTTTCTTCATTAACTTTTCTGGATTCTTTGTCAGCCAGGCAATTATCATTTGATGATATGTAAGAAGCAAATATGAATATATTTATTTTTCACAAAAACGCAAATTTTTCGAGCTAAGTTACTTAGGTGTGGGTATTATGCCACCCATTCGGTTTATATACGATATAGCTGTAGTGTTATCACAACGGATTAGTATTTCACAGTCATGGGAGTATTTAGCAAAACATTGTAATCCGAAGTGTACCGCCTGTAACTCTAAAAATTACATAATGATTTCTTATATTTACGCGAACACTACATTGAATTAAACTACTTTTACGGATTATATCGTTTAATTAACTTATTTTAATTCCGAAAAATTAATTCCCGACGTTTCGGTGCTTTACGCACGAAACGTCGATTAACCACAATTCAATCTAAAAATTAATGTGTTGTTTTTGTCTTTTTATTCCAAAACCATGCAGTCTTTTTGAGCCACATACAATACCCATCCACTGCGTGAACTATCTGAAAAGATTTCCATTTGATAAACCCCTCTTTAATTGGATTACTTGAAATCAATATGTGATTTTTCCACCAAATAAGATCCTCAAAACCTCTTTTGATTTTCTACATTTAATTTAGAATTGAAATTATTATTATTCTTCTTCAAAGATAAATACTTATAACGCTCTAAGCGTTTTGTATACATTAATCCATATGGGATAGCAGGACAAATTGATATTAATGTACCTATTAAGGAAGCAAAAGATCTAATTGTTGTGGATTTTAATTTAATAAATGACTCTAATTTATGCAAAATATTTATGCGTTTTTTATTCGGTATGGAAATGGTATAATTTTCACAATCTAACATGAAACCAAGAAACTTACAATGTTTTGAAGGTATCAGATTGCTTTTCTTTAAATTTATAATAAAACCTAGCGATTCTAGCACCTTGCGACTCGTATCTATATTTTTCTGACATTCTTTTTCCGAATTACCTATAAGCAAAAAATCATCTAAATAATTAACCGAGCTTAAGCCCTGTTCTCTAAGATAAAACATAATTGGTTTTATCAATTTTGTAAACACATACGGAGCAGAGGAAAGTCCAAAAGGTAAAACTTGAAACTCATAAGTTTTATCATCAAACATAAACCTTAAATATTTGCGACTGCTTGGATGAATGTTTAATAAAAAATATGCATCTTTCAAATCAATGGAACCTAAAAAGGACTGCCTACTTATTAATTTCAACGCTGTTCTTATATCCTCCATTTTAAAATGATAGGTTTGGACAAATTTATTAAATGATTTCAAATTTAGAATAAATCTTGAGGACCCATCTGATTTAGGAATTAAGAATATTCTAGATAAATATTGGCCAATAATCGGATCACATACTTTTATTGCCCCTATTTGTTCCAAGTCTGTAATACAAGTTTTAATGATAAGCTTTTCTGATTGACTAAAAATAATATTTTTGGGAGGATATGGTTGACAAACAGAATTTTATAACCTAATTTGACCCACTGCAAAACTGTCTTATTTGTATCTTCTTTGTTGAGACTTTATCCTGTTCAGGTGGTTGCCCTTTCCCGAGAGGCTGGTATTGAGTTATCACTGATGGAGACGGGCGCCAATAATTTAAAGGGGTCATTAAATCTTTTTTAGACCTTTCAAGGTCCTTTGATTTTTTAAGGACACTACTTAATTCCCCTCCAAGTAGGAAGTCTGTAATTTGAGTTTCCTCAAGGGCTTCTTTCATATTTTTATTTAAACCTGGTAGAATAACTGCTCTTCTTGTTATAGACTCCATGTTGTGTAAATCACATAGTAGTCTAATGCTGTCACTTATCACAACAATGTTCTCTTTATCTTTTTTCTTAATGAGGTCTGACAGTACAATGTTCATATTTGAAATTACAAGGCCAATTTGGTCTTGCTTTTCACTTAACTTTATGTCTATGTCTGGTTTTAGCATTACTACTCAAAAGTATCAATAATTTCATGGTTTAATTTTGGGGCATTCAGGGACAATTTGTTATAAAGGAATTTTCTACAATACCCTCTTTGATTCCTTATCTAAGCCCTTGGTTTTAAGAGACTGCCATAGTTCTGCTAGTTTGGATTGATTTTCTGGAAATTTTTCTTTAGGCAGGGTTCACCAATCAAACTAAGAATATCTATATCATTTTCTTTGGTGTGCGGAACAGAATCTGATCTTCCTCATCGCTCGAATATATAATATTGCGTTTCTTTTTGGTTCTGAAATTGAGCGAGATCAAAATATAACCTCGTGTACCCCAGTGGTACCGCAGTAGAATATGCCCTGTATTGAAAGATTTTTGGTAATAAAATAAAATAAAATAAAATTTCAATTTTATGCCTCGTGTACCCGCTCGTGGCACCGCAAGACAATCTTTAATATTACATGTCTCATTCCTCGTGGCACCACAAGACAATTATTAATTTTAATGGCAAAAAGGTTGTAAAATTTTCAAAATATGATAAAATTTATATTTATTAAGGTAAGTATGTACAGGCTCCCGTCCTGTCTCATACATATATATTTTATAACGTTTTAGTTTCACGCAGTTATGCCGTCTATGGCCGCCATTATGCATTATATAAAAATTAGATACCTTCGTTGGAATCGTCAAAAGACTAACCAAAGTTTCAATGAGTTTCCTTTTTTCTCATGTTAGTATTCACTAATATAATCACTAATATTAAAGAATATCACTTAAAAAGCTACAAAAACAATTTAAGTTGGAGTTCGATTCGTATATTCGGCACGAAAAATTCACAATGACATGAGGCGTATAATGTTGCCAGTAGGAACTGCTATAGGTTGGGATACCAGTAAAAACCTTATTTTTCCTATGGAGGGTTAAATTCGTGTGATTCGGTCAGTCAATTCATGACTACATAGTATATACAAAGAGAGGCGTCAACGAATATAATCTATATTGAATAAAAAGTTTCTGTTTCTGTTTCTGTTTCTGTTGTCGTATCGCCTCTTATTTTTAGGAGTTCGTTATTATTTTATAATTACAATTAAATATTGTGCTAATGCATAACATTTTGTAACAAGTAAATATTGCCTATTGACATTGTATCATAATCAATAAACCAAAATTATACAGAGTCGACTGTGTGCGTTCGTGGATTTGTACTGTAACCACAATATTCTTCCGGAATTAGTATAACTAACTTTAAAACTACAAAAATTCAAGCATTAACTGCCTCGCTTGTATACCAAGTGTCTTTATTCCGGCAATGGTCGTCAAGTCGTACAAGACATTCTCGCGACGAACTTGTTGAAACTTGTCAATGCGCCAGTCATTCATGTGGAATGGACGGCATCGATAAATGGACAAAGAAAATGTACGAGGCTGAATGTACCGAAGGGAGAAATACAGTACCTGGAAATGAAGGCGGCCCATCTCAAACGAAACAGCCAAGAGTGGTGGATGCAACTGATAAAGCCAATGACGATAACGTACGAGAACGAGATGGGATTGTCACTGAAGTTCACTGGAAAAACTGTAAATACAACACTGACGGTGGAAAAGATAGCAACTGTTACGATCGAAATTCAGATATTATTACTTTTATGCGAAAAGGGTGCACACAGAATCTGAAGCTATGCAAGTGCTTACGAGAACGCCTGAAGGTTGAGTTTATCTGTTCAAAGCAATACTCTGAGGATTAAAACTACATCCATCAAAATTTTGGTATTTCAAGAATCGGTAAAACAACGATTCGAACGGGTAAAGGCGGCATTCGAAAAACAATCTATATTTACGGACGAATACTAAGGCAATACATATAGAATATTAACAGATATTTTAAAATTAAACCACATTAACACGGAGGAGTTTGCGATCAACACATTGAAACACTTTGAAGGAAAAACGGGAAAGAAAAACAATCTATTCTTTTATGGACCACCATCGACGGGTAAGACAATGATTGCAACGTCGTTGGTAGAGAGTCAATTCAATTATTGTAGACTCACAGGATTGACACCGAATTCGAGTTTCAACTTTATCGGATTACTTCATACAAACGCGTGTTTTATGGATGAATGCAAATTGACGGAAAATCAGTTTGAACAATGGAAACTGTTGGCATCAGGATTACCAATGTCAACAGATGTAAAATATAAAGATAGATGTGATATACAAAAATGCATATTGTATACGTGTAGCAATTATCCGATAGACATGTATTGTAAAGTACCAATGGCAAGAAAAGCAATTGAAGAAAGAACAATG
>JAGSMP010002346.1:0-68434 GCA_029286625.1 Parnassius orleans | reverse complement strand
GACGGCATCAATAAATGGACAAAGAAGATGTACGAGGCTGAATGTACCGAAGGAAGAAATACAATACATGGAAATGAAGGCGGCCCACCTGAAGCGAAACAGCCAAGACTGGTGGATGCAGCTGATAAAACCGATGACGATAACATACGAGAACGAGATGGGAATGTCACTGAAGTTCACTGGAAAAACTGTAAATACAACACTGACGGTGGAAAAGATAGCAACTGTTACGATCGAAATTCAGATATTATTACTTTTATGCGAAAAGGGTGCACACAGAATCTGAAGCTATGCAAGTGCTTACGAGAACGCCTGAAGGTTGAGTTTATCTGTTCAAAGCAATACTCTGAGGATTAAAACTACATCCATCAAAATTTTGGTATTTCAAGAATCGGTAAAACAACGATTCGAAAGAGCAAAGGCGGCATTCGAAAAACAATCTATATTTACGGACGAATACCAAGACAATACATATAGAATATTAATAGACATTTTAAAAATAAATCACATTAACACTGAAGAGTTTGCGATCAACACATTGAAACACTTTGAAGGAAAAACGGGAAAGAAAAACAATCTATTCTTTTATGGACCACCATCGACGGGTAAGACAATGATTGCAACGTCGTTGGTAGAGAGTCAATTCAATTATTGTAGACTCACAGGATTGACACCGAATTCGAGTTTCAATTTGGTATTTACTGCACACAAATGCATGTTTATGGACGAATATAAATTGACGGAGAATCAATTTGAACAGTGGAAATTGTTGGCATCAGGATTACCAATGTCAACTGATGTAAAATGCAAGGATAGTTGTGACATACAAAAATGTATATTATATACTTGCAGCAATTATCCAATAGACATGTACTGTAAAGTACCTATGGCAAGAAAAGCAATACTCGTAGAAGAAAGAACAATGACATATGAATTTAGATGGGGAAGAACTGAGCCCTGTTGAATCCACTGTTTTTCTTGGCATCACTCTCGACGCAAAGCTTCAGTGGGCCCCATATATCCAAACTAGCAAGCAGACTAAGTTCTGCAGCCTATGCTGTAAAAAGATTAGGTCTCACTAGTGTCGAGACAGCTAGACTAGTTTATTTCAGTTATTTCCATAGCATAATGTCTTATGATTTTGCAGAAATGGCTGATTCAGAAACTATTTTGTTTTACAGAAGAGGGCCATTAGAGCTATTTACAACCTAAAACCGAGAGAGTCTTTTAGAGATAAATTTAAAGAAATAAATATATTAACTTTGGCCTCTCAGTATATTTACGAAAATTTAATGTATGTTCACAAAAACAAAGGTAGTTTTAGTAAAAAGTGATATACATTCTGTAAACACTAGGAACAAACACAAGCTAGTGATACCAGTTTCTCGACCACAGAGTCAGTAATTCATTCTTGGGGCAATGTATACGCTATTACAACAAGGTCCCGGAAAGTACAGGCTCTCTCTATTACCAAGTTTAAATGTTTTATTGTTGAAACTGTATAAAAGGGTTATTATAGTACAAATGAATATATGATTGATAATAACCCCTGGGAATGAGGTGATCGCTACCAAGCAGTTTCTAAAATAAATTTTGTACTTAAATAGTTTGTACAACCATTAATGTAAAATTTACTTTTTTTAAAAAAAGTCCCGCTGGGTTTCTTGCTGGTTCTTCCCAGGACAGAGGTTTTTTTTTCGAACCAGTGGTAAAGTAAAAAATGACTTTCAATAAGAATTACACATGTAATCTATATTGAATAAAAAATTATTCTATTCTATTCTATTCTATCAAATGGTCAGTAACAGCTAGTGCCACAACAGAGAATGTGTGTCAAGTAGTTTGGTTTAAATATAACCAAATGTATGCAATAATTGTTAACACAGATAATTTAATTTTGTCGTAGATATCACATTGGCTTGAGAATGGTTTGTTTGGGTATTGGAAGAATGATTAATAATATGGGATACTCTGTGGCAACCCTGGTGACAAGTTGTAAAATAATTGCTCCCAAATATTTAAAAAAAAATTTAAATTAATAATATCCACCTCAATTTTGAGTTACAGTTGTTAAATACGACTTATTTGTATTTGTAAAATAAGTAAAAGTCATAAATATTTTAATTAAATTGTGTTTAGTGTTCCAACCAAAAGTGACAGCTGTAACGAACATCGTTTAAACTTACTGTAAGTGTAATTATTGTTATCCCTTAATAGTTTAAGATTTATCTTTAAGTAAGTTGTTCTAGATTTCATTTTGAATTATTTACATGATAATTTAATTTGAGATCTGTAAATAAACCCATAGATCTAGACATTTGCTTACACTGCTTCTTCGGTTTTCTTCCTTTGTTTTCTTTTGCTATTTACACTTAATAGTAAAATGAATACACGCAACGCCAAAACGCGCCAATTGGAGAATCAACTTCAAATGGCGAAGAACTTAAGGCTCACATTGAACAAAGGAGCAATGTGAGTGTTGAGTAAAGAAAGGGATGACAATGAAAAGGAAATAATAAATATAATTGCTAAAAATACTGAGCTAAAAAGTGATATGGTTAAGTTGCATAAAGAATATAATTTTGTGTTAAAAGAAAGGGATCAACTTCAGAGAACAGTCGATGAGTTTGACCAATGCAGCAAGGAATATGAGAATCTCAGATTAATTGCTGCTGCAGTTACAAAGTTATGAGGCTAATGAGTAGATTGTGCAATTAAAACAATACATAGATAACTTGAAAGCGTCCCAAACTCGGTCTGGTCAATGAGCTCATAGAATGTGAATATTCTAAAGCATTGCAACCCTCCACAACAATCGATTTGACTGCTAATGATTATGTCGCATCAAGAACAGCAGGAAGGAATAGAGCACTAGAGACTACTTCAGTAGAAGAAAATTAAAGAAATACATAAAAATTAATAAACATATTAGAAAAGTGCAAAATTTAATTAAAATTAAAATTAATGCTAAAAAATATATAAATATATTTAAGGAAAAGCAAGAATTAATTAATAAACTTAAATTATATTCAATTGAGGTGGAAAATATGAATAACTGTTATGAGACTGAAATAGAGTGTCTAAATTTAACAATTTTATCACTTAAAAACTTCCTAGAAATTATATCAAATGAATATGCATCGGCTCAGGATGAGATAAAAGAACATATATTGGCCATGAATGATCTGGTAAAGTCATGTAAGTATAATGAGGAGCGCTTTGATTTCTTAATAAAAAATCAGAGTGAGTATCAGCGCCCATACTGGGTTCATCGGGACAATATGTGTAAATAATAATGATAACAGTAAGGACTCATTATTTTCACCTACACTATATGACAGTGCCATGACAAAGATTTTTCACACAGTCCACCTGATGGTAAGTGGTTGCTGTGACCGATAGACATCTACATCTATTTTCGTTTGCGAATATAAATGCAGATGCGTTGTCAGCCGTGAGGACTAAGATAGAATGCCTCTTTCCAGTAAAAGGGTCTCCGGTCTCTACACTCACCATACGAAACACAGCAGCATTAAGCTGCTATTTCACGCTGGTATTCTGTGAGCGTGGTCCTTCCCGGTCAAGGACTCATCGTGCTACAACTATACTATTAATATAGCTGCAGCATGGCTCTACCACGTAAAAAATAAAATTAAAAAGTAATATAAATAAAAAATAAAGTTATTATGTATTGTGATGACATAGGAAAAAATTTGGGCATGATGTTAAATAACTGTTAAAATTTCTGGTTTGTAATTATTGCATGCCTGGAGCATCCATTAGTCATATTATAATGAATAAAGTTTTCACTAGTAAGTTTTGCCCTAATAGCACACATTAAGAATAACTCACGATATTGATTTTATGACATAAACTGATAATTAATTTAATAGACATACATAATTTAATCAAGACATTTTTGACTAGAGATACTGCAATTCAATCTACCGGTTAAGTTTTAACAACAAATTAACGGAATCAGATCAGGATGTTGCAATAGTTTTGAGAAATATTTTACGGATATTCCGATCTTAACCACTAAGTCACTGAATTCTTCTCCTGCCGTCACCGAATCATTACTTAAACAAAATATAAATGCGTGTACAAAGAATTTTACATGTCATAAAATATCATCAAAAGATATTGTAAAATATTTTAAACTCGGATCTGTGGGGATTTTAAAGTTATTGCGTCTATAATCGATATAATCGCGCCTCAACTAGCTATTGTTTTTAATACTAGTATCCAATATGGTGTGTTTCTGATTTGATGAAGCATAGTAAAGTAATACTTTATTTAAATCTGTAGTATATTAGACCCCGCTTCAGACCCATTTTATACTCAACACTAAGTAAAATTTTGAAAAGTTATTCTTGATCAAATGTTAATTTTTTTTAATGTTAATAATTTAATTTATAAAAATCAATTCGGTTTCATAAGGGTCGCTCGAAAACTGATGGTGTTGAGCTGATTAAATATATTTTCAATGCATGGGAGAATTCACAGGATGCTTTGGGTATATTCTGTGACCTATCCAAAGCCTTCGATTGTGTTCACCATGAAACATTAATCAGGAAACTACAACACTACGGTGTAAGAAGTAATGCTCTTAAATTAATTGTTTCATATTTAAGTAACAGAACGCAAAAAGTTGTCATTAATGGTATGAGCTCTTCCGGGTCGATACTACAAATGAGCGTGCCTCAAGGCTCAATTCTCGGCCCCTTTCTGTTTCTTGTATATATTAATGACTTACCTTACATAGTAGGGGATAACCATAATATAGTATTATTTGCTGATGACACTTCATTAATTTTCAAATTAAGACGACAATTATTAAAATATGACGAAGTAATGCTGTATCTAAATGAGTAAATTGGTTTAATGTTAATAACTTGCATTTAAATAGCACTAAAACGAAATGTATGAAGTTCATGACTCTAACTGAGTCTTGTCGACACCACCATTTTTCTTGGAATAACACTAGACGCGAAGCTTCAATGGAGCCCCCATATATCAAAGTTAGCAAGCAGACTTAGTTCTGCAACATATGCTGTAAAAAAGATTAGAAATCTTACCAGTGTGGAAACAGCTAGACTTGTTTACTTTAGCTATTTCCATAGCATAATGTCGTATGGTATTTTGCTATGGGGACACGCGACTGACACTGAAATTATATTTGTTTTACAGAAGAGGGCTATAAGAGCTATCTATGATTTAAAACCTAAAGAGACGCTCCGACAAAAATTTAAGGAAATTAATATATTAACTTTGGCCTCTCAATACATTTATGAAAATGTAATGTACTTACACAAAAATAAAAGTAGTTATACAAAAATAAGTGATATTCATTCTGTAAATACTAGGAACAGACACAAGCTAGTAGTACCAGTTACTCGACTCCACTGAGTCAGTAATTCATTCTTGGGGCGATGTATACGCTTACAACAAAATCCCAGAAATTCAAAAATTTGACCTGCTCAAAGATCAAAACTTTATAAACAAAGTTTGTATAAAAGGGTTATTATAATATTAAGGAATTTATGGATGATAATAACCCCTGGAATGAGGTGATCGCTACCAAGCTATTTCTAATTTGTTTTGTGTGGTTAATTGTGTAAATACATTATGGTAAGCTGTTATTTTAAAAAAAAGTCCCACTGGGTTTCTTGCTGGTTCTTCCCAGGACAAAGGTTTTTTTCGAACCAGTGGTAATTAAACAAAAGAGTTACTTTCAATAAGTATTATTTAAGATCTATATTGAATAAAATAGTTTCTGTTTCTGTTTCAATAATTTAAAGTTTATGTTAAAACAGTTTATTAAATAAGTGAAAAATATGAAATTAAAATATGTTATGTTAAATGTTAACGTTATATAATTATGTTATATGTCATGTTAATAAGCTCGCGTCCGTCGCGGTTGAGGTGAATACGTGAACTTATTCAATGTTTATTGTAACGTGGTGATGGAGCTAGCTTATTTAGGGCAATCTCTTATTTTGTTTTATGGGATCCAGTTGTAGGCGAAATAAATTCGGGAGCAAATTGTGGATTACCTTATTGTGGTAATTTTTTTGTTTATTTTTAATTTGAAACACAAGCGTACAGTTTGCCATATTCGTTTATTGGTTCGTTTGAGGACCCATAATAATAATAATATTTATTTGCATAAAACATGAGGGATGAGTCGCTCGCGTCCGTAGGCTTCGACCACCTAACCCTAAGCCCACCCTACACGTGTCCCCCGGGTGGTGCTAAACGAGCGACAAAGTCGAAAGGATAGACTCGGCCCTCGCCGTATGGTAGCGGCGCAAATCTACCACCCTTAGATCGCACCATGAGCCAACACATTAAAGAAATGGCCCTGAGTTCGGCGCCTTTAATGGGGCAGGGTGCGAAGAATCTCCGGGAGAAACCGGCGACGAGGTTCGCCACCCGTCACGTTATGTCCCGGAGGGGCGAAAAGTGGATTGCGGAGGCCCGTCTGCTGAATGTATGTGGAGCAATGAATGATAAGAAGGTTGAAATATGCGAAATGATGAATGATAGAGGAATAGATGTGTTATGTGTAAATGAGACGAACGAAATGGAAAGGATGCCACTGCACATGGCATGTATACCGCTTACTGGTCTGGTGTAGACGAGACCGAGCGGGTGCTAGGGAGTCGGTGTCATCCTTTCAGAAAGAATGGGTCAATGAAAGAGTAATGAAGCCCAAGGCTGCTGTGGATACAAATGAAAGTGGGCTTAAAGAAGTTGTTTGTGCTAGGGTGTACGCCCCAGACATGTCTAAGCCCACTTTTATCCGAGAGCAGTTTTGGGACATGGTAAGGATGGTGTTGATGAAATGTAAGGAAATGAAAATATCATTATGTTAGGTGATTTTAATGGAAGGGTTGGGGTGAAGAGGTCTGGTTATGAAAGGATATTAGGAATGTTTGGCGATGAAAGTATAAATGAGAATGGTGAAGACCTCTCGCCGTATGTGAGGAAAAGAATCTTTTGTGACGAATACTTTCTGTCGCCATAAGAGGATTCACATGTATACATAAAGAGGTAATGATAGAAGCATGATAGATTTCATAATTGTGGATGAAAGAATGCGGAGCGCAGTGGTAGATACAAGAGTTTACCGGGGATCCAACGTAGGGACGGATCATTACCTGGTCTTATGCCGAATTAATGGTCTATTCAGGCGTTGGCGGCATCGGACATCTGTGTCTACCACTGCGTTACAGCGTATAAGAACAGAGAAGTTACAAGATGAAGGTGTGAAGAGAAGTATAAATGTAGACTAAGGAGAATATAAATGGTTTGAATGAAATATGTATGAATGATTCAGACCTGAAGACTGTATGGAATAATGTTAAGAAAGTTTTGGTGGATGCAGCCACCGAAGTATGTGTAAGTAAGAGAACGAATGAAAGGAAAAATAATACGTTGTGGTGGGATGATGAGATTCGGATGGAAGTTGAAGCAAAGAAGAGAGCATGGCTAGATTTACTGGCAACCAAAGCTGGTAATTCTGGCGGTATGAATGATGAGATTGAAAGAAAAAGGCAGACTTTAGACTTATAAATAAGAGAGTAAAAGAAGTTGTTGAAAGGAAAAGCAAGAAAGAACGGATAAGAATGATAGAAGGATATCTGATAACTTCCAGGCAAATATTAAAATGTTCTGGAAACTCGTAAGAACTGCTAGGGAAATTCAAAACAACCTAGAATGAATGCTATGAGACGAGAATGGCTGTATGCTGAATGATGAAGTTTCGAATTGAAAGAGATGGAAGGAATACTTTGAAAGCGTGTTTATGAGTGAAGGGTCTCTGAATTAGTGAAAAGAAATTCGAAAAGAAGGAGAGGTAGGAGATAGTGTAGATGAAATAATGAAAGCAATGAAAAGCATGAAAGCAGGTAAGGCAGCCGGATATGATAGAGTATCACTGAAATGCTAAGGACTGGAGAGGTAGGCAGGCCTGCTGTAAACCTTGTTTAATTTATGTTGGGAACTGAAGGGTACCGGAAGACTGGTACAAAGCCGTTATAGTCCCAATATATAAAGGAAAAGGGTCACAGCAGGACTGTAAAACTACCGAATAAATACATGGCATTAAACTATAAAAAGAGTAATTGAAAGATGGAAAAATTTGGGATGTGCAAGCTTTAGAAAAATATATTTTCCGGCATGACAGGAGAAGTTTTTAAAACCACATGGACTTGGAAAGGACTTATAGAGTAGAAGATTTGACATAACTCAGAAAAAGCATAGCGTCAGGGATCAACGTCTACTCGGACTGGTTTGGCATCCAAAAAGGTGTCAGACAGGGCTGTGTAGCTGCCTTCTGGCGGTTTAACCTATTTATGGACAGTTGTTTGCAAACTTTGAAAGTTGAAGAATGTGGGTTGAGAATGGGTGAGTTAACCGTCAAATGCCTTTTGTACGCCGATGATCAAGTCATATTTGCATCGTCGGCGGCCGAGTTGCAAATGATGGTTACTTTAATGAACCGATCATTAAAAGAAAGAGGTATGAAAGTGAACGCAAGTAAGACGAAAGTGATGGTTTTTGAAAGAGAAGAAAGTAAAACGTTATGTGAAATAAGAATAGAAGGGGAGTTGATTGAGCAAGTGGATGAGTTTGTATATTTGGGATGTTTATTTAGTAGGGATGGTAGATATGATAAGGATATAGAACGACGAGTTAATGCTGTGTTAGTCCCTACTTTATTGTATGGTAGTGAAAGTTGGGTCTGGCAGAAGAAGCATGAGAGTAGAATAAATGCTGTAGAAATGCGGTCATTAAGGAGTATGCTAGGGCTGAATCTGAATGACAGGGTGAGAAATAGTGTGATAAGAGAAAAGTGTGGTTTGCAAGATGACGTTGTGACCAGGATTAAGAAAGGAATGCTTCGGTGGTTTGGTCATGTAGAAAGAATTAACGAAGAAAGAGTGACAAAGCAAAGGAGTCAATCGTTTTTGGGCCCACTAGAAATTTTCGCGACCCTTAATGGTATTATATACAAAAAAAAGATACCAATTTATTATTGTAAATAGCATAAAGATTATATGAAAATCTAGACGGAATCAAGAAATCTGAAAAAAAGAATTGTTTTGATATTTGTGTTCATGTCATTGGTTCAGATAATGTAATATTAAAAAAAATTGTAGTAGAGATGTGCCAACTCGGAAGAAACTCGACTCGAGTTAACTCGAATTGAATTTCACGTAACTCGAATAGTACTCGAGTTACGCAACTCTAATTATGGAACGAAGCTGTGTCAGTTTGTTACAAATTATTTTATATTTGTTCCTCCATCCAAGATAATTATTATTACTTAACTTAATAGGTAGTTATATTTTATTGGTTTGCGTATAGACAATTTTAATAACATAATATCACTCTAACTTTATGACGTAGCCTATAATTAATGTTATTATATCAATAAATTCTTCGAATTAGTAAGTCGAGTTCATCACTAAATTGTGCACGGACACTGCATTGACCGTAAGATAAAGATACGACTTGAGTAGAATTTTGTGACTCGAGTCACTCGGGTTTTATCATGTCACTGTAGTTATACTCGAGTTTTTGAGTTATGCGAATTAATTATTTACAGTCCCTGCATCGATTGAAGTTTATCACTCGAATTGAGGATAGCGATTACCTTGGTTAAAGCATTTTTAAATAGGTACCTTTATTAAATAAGTAATATAGGCAATATGAAATAAAATACAAATATTTATTATTTATTTATTTGTATTATTTCCATGTTTCTTTTATTTACTACACACATGTGTAGTATTTCAAAATCTATAAACTGATTTTCGCATATCTTACAAATCGCTTCCATTTTTCAAAATAATGCCACACTGACGATTTTTGTTCTGTTGTTTCATTGTTATCATTCATACTTTAAACAAACAAGTATATTTAAATCACCTTTTATGTTATGCACTACTTATACGAAGTAACAAGAAATAACAAAGATAGCACAATCACGATATTATAAATCAAACTAAGTTCATATTTGACTACAACATGCCAAATGCAAGTTTCACGCCCGCGGCGCATTATACTATGTGAATTAGTTGATTAGATGATAGAATTAATGAATTAGTGAACTGACATATATCTAGCGCTCTACGAATCCACACGGTGCGTCGAGTTGACTTCGTAACTCGAGTGCAAGCGGACTCGAGTAAAATTTATTTTCACTCGAGTACCGAGTTATACAGATTCACTCGATTGAATCGAGTGAAAACATATTTCGAGTTGCATCACTACTCTAAGAATAAGGTCTGTGCTTAATTGTTATATACTTTCAAATCATTTTTTGTAGCAAAGTAGCAAAATTAGTTAATAGCAAAAAAGTTTATACTTGTTTGTTTTCAAGACAATAAAATAAATATCGTCTCATCGATGCACAAGTGTATAACATAATATGGATAATATCTTTTTTTCCTTTTTATTTTTTTGTGGTCGCATGGTAAAATTGCCAATGTCATTCGAAATTGGAAAATGAAAACTAATGACTTTAGTTAATTAATATAAGAGTATGTATCACAGAACACAATTACTCTCTAAGGTATGTATGTAATACAAGAGTTTACTTTTACACCTAGAATTTTGGAAAATCTAAATAAGATCTATAATTTGTAATGAATTACTAAAAAAAGGACAAACACAGGTCTTAGAACCTTATTAGTATGTTAAAAGTGACAAAGTATTAAAGTTTTATGTTATTAGTAAAATCTAAATTAAATAATAGATAGAATAAATACATAAATGAAGTTTTTCTGTATATTATAAGAAAATTAGAATCTATGGGTCGAGGGATTCAAAGATTTCTATTTGATGTAGCTTCATCGGCTTTGAAGAGCGATTCATTTAACTGCATTTAGGTATAAATACCTTATGTATTCAGCAAGTTGCTCCATAAACTTGACAATACCAAATGGCATCAAACACGGATCCTGAATTTATGCCAGCCATAGTAGATAGACAGTATAGATAGTACATATATTTACGTGTAAATAAGTACTTATTACTTGTACTAGAAGCAAATATACAGTTTGCATAAGTATTGTAACTTAGTTAGTTTATTTTACTATTATATACAATATTAAAACTATAATTAAAAAAAACTAAACCTAGTATTTTAGTTATCAAACAGTCCTACTCCACGCGGTATCGTGCCAAGAACGCTGGCTGCGTTTCCCCGCTGAATGGCTATACTTAGCCTTTGAGCGAGAAAAGAGCCAGCCCTCTTATCACCAGCAGCAACGACCAGCCGCGGATGGAGTTCCTTTAAGAACTTCACCGTACGTGGACCCCATGGACCGATAGTCTCTACAGCAAATGGCACAAATATGTAGTCATCTAATATTTTTACTTGTGTAATGGTTATATCCTTGTTGATCAGATGCTTCTATTATCCTTAGACTGATGTGTTGTTAACTCTGCAGAAAGGAATATTATTTTGTCATCTACTATCAGATAATTAATATAAAAATAATATCCTTTTCCCCTACATGAAACTAGTGAAAATAAGAAATCAGACAAGTTTTACAAAGTCAAATATTGTTGATGTAAATCTATAACTAATATTTGTGTATTTGATTATATGGAGCTAATTAATGGAGTATATTTTGTAATAATTTCTTATTTATTTAACATGGAAATGTAGTTTATTGACATTGAAGTATAGTATATATTTATAGTCTTATACAATATTCATTAACTTTTTTCAGGTGGATTGCTTAGAATAAATGTGTATGTCTTGTAGGCTGAAATCTTGCAGAGCTGCTCGTAGGCAGAGACAAAAAAGTATATGGATATTGAATACAACAGTCTTATATCATATCTCATAACATTGAAAATATCCTTCTGATTCATGTTATTATCAAGTTATTTTGAAAATATCTTTTGAAATGATAATGACTGACAATAATAAATACAATTAAATTATACATGTGTTTTTGTTATTCTTACACAACCAGTTTAAAACATCTAACTTCATATTTATCAGTGTGTAATAACATAGATAAACATGATATTACCTAGTCATTTTGGCTTTAATTGTGTTTGGGGTATGATAACTAATCAGTTAATATATTTTAAAACAAAGTTTACACACTGCACTTTTACTAATTAACCAAAACATATTAAAACAAAGTCTTGACACCGCACCTCTCTGTCTGTCTATTCCACTATTAATAGACTGCTTCAAGTTATCGCTTTTAGTTTGTTTTAAGGTTATTGCGATATTCATATTTTAATTTTTAATTTCTCAGAATTCCCGTTAAATGCGATAAAACTAATATTAATTTTGTAATCTATAGATTATAAGGAATAAATCAACATACATTTCATTGAGGTTCACTAAAATTCGTGGTGGGCCCATTCTCCATACAAAAAGAAACTGTCTCCTTTATGCTGCAGAAGTGAACGGCAGAGTCGGAAAGGGACGCCCTAGACGAAGGTTTATCGACCAAATTGGCGATATATTGGAAATGGGCCAGATTAGGAGTACCCTTAACCGACGAGCGTGTATGCGTAGATATATGGATGTAAAGGAGGCGAGAGAGGTGTGCCAGGATCGTGCCAAGTGGAAGTCCGTAGTCTCTGCCTACCCCTCTGGGTGACAGGCGTGAGTATTTATGTATATGTATATGTAAAACATGGTACATTTTTAGATCTTATAACATAGTGTGAACATGCATGTTTCACCGATTTATCGGTATGCAAATATTACGTCGACATGCAATTGAATAATTAAAATTAGAAAATTATAAAATTACAATAACATTTCATATCAAAATTTAATAAAACGGTATAATGTCAATAAATTTAGGGTGTAAAAAACAGAAAAAAATAAAAAATATACAGGCATGGTCATGTCATAATGCATAATATCAAACTAGTATAATGTCAACCTTACAAATTCTAATTCATCAACAACAATTCGCTTGAGGTGAACGTCACGGCAGAATTTTATAAATTAATTTATGTCATAAAAACAGTTTTCAATCAGAATCCCAAAAACAATTTTTTTTAAAAGATTAAATGTCAAGTTTTGAATGTGGTTCGGAATTAAATTAAATAGTCGAACGCACATGCTATAACTATTTCTAGCAAAACATGTTGTGGCTGCCTGGGGCACAGATAATTTCCACGGATACCTTCTTTTACCACCACGATCATTAAGTTGTTTTGTGAAGAGGTGAGCATTTTTTTTGGTCAATATTAAAATTTCATATACATATATATAGGGAAGGTAATGTAAGGTATTTTTAACTTTTTAAAGAGAGGTCTACATGATTCCATTTGACCGACACCGCATATAGATCGTATACATCTCTTCTGTAGTATAAAGACACGAGAAATGTGTGTCGAATTTCCCCACAGAATCAGTCCATACCTCAGTATAGAACCAACGTATCCGTGGTATGCCATTAGAGCTGTCTTAAGGTTAGCTAATTTTGACAGACGATACAGAGCGAAAACAAACCTGGTAATCCTTTGGCATACAGTTTCAATGTGATTCTGCCATGTGAGTTCGGAATCAATCACAATACCGAGAAAGGTCGCTGGTGCGGTCATGGCAATGGGATCGTTACCATGGTGTACGGATAGTTGTTGGGGTTTACCATTTTTGTTGTAAAATTGTATGTACTTTGTTTTACTTGTATTAATTTTCAAATCATTATATTTTAGCCAATTTGTTATATTTCTTATTTCATTATTTATTTCATCATTATAGTCAGTGTTAGGTTTTTTATGTATAGTTATAGAAATATCGTCAGCATAGAGTGTAAAGCATATATTTGTTCATTCGTTGGTTTGTCTGATTGAATGACTAATTGAATGTTTTATCCAGATAAGTATCTTTCAAGAAATGAGGGACGATTAAAAATACAAATAAATTATCATCACACATCATGGCAAAAGTAGCTAGTAATTCCACGCGAACGAATTCGTATCTGTATTTAAAATATTGTATTTTGTTCAAATAATACTGAAATAGAATCAGTAATTTTTACAATTTGAGATTTACACGATTTGCGCGAAAACTACGAAACGAATTTCTACTATATGTGGTATTTTTCACATCCATTTATATAATTAAAAATTGAAGTGAATAATTATAGAATTATAATGGAATTTTACGAATAGATAGAGAGCAATACCAGGCGTGATCTAGGCTATATTTTATCTGTAAAAATTGTTTTTTTTTTTGAGAAATCGAAAAATTGATATAATAAATGGACTTTGAATAAATGGTTTTTTTCTTAAATCGAAATAACACCACTGGTGGCTGGTGACCTAGCCCTCTACACTCGCCATACAAAACACAGCAGTATTAACTCTTATTTTTTACGCTGGTATTCTATGAGAGCGTGGTCCATCCCCGGTCGAGCCGACCCATTCGTGCTACAATTATAATATAGGTGTAGCATGGCTCTACCACTTTAAAACTGTATGTGGTATCTATATCTAACTACTAGTATAATAGTCCAAGCTAGCATATAGGCTTATTTTTAGCTGTGTCGGCAAACTTTATGTGTCTTCTTAATTGTTTTTATTCCTTTAAAAGGTTTCGTCAAGTTTTCCTTCACTAAGGTGCGTGTTTAAATGAAATACATTAGCACAAACGTCGAAAATTACAATTAATTTTTATGATTATGGCATGTCTTGCCAGATCATCACTCCATCTGGTGGGACCCGCCCTTTACTTCGTCTCCCGGTGCTAGGGCACCACTCGATAACCTTTCCTCTCCATCGGGTTTCGGTTCTTCGAGCTATACGGCTGGCCCATTGTCACTTCAGCCTACTAATCCGTTGGGCTATGAAGGTTACTCTGGTTCTACTGCGGATCCTCGTTTTTAAGTCTATCACGCAGAGAAAACTCGAACATAGGCCTCTCCATAGCTCGCTGAACGACCTTGAGCTTCCTCGTACCGCCAGGTAAGACATGCAGGAATTCGATGGATGCTGATGGCTCAGGACCTTGCTTTGTGTCATTCCTTGGGGGAAGCCTATGTTCAGCAGTAGACTTGCGAAGGGTTGTAATGATGATGATACGGCATTGGATACAGATATTTTATTCAGCTACTATGGCTGTATTATTCATTCATGACAGCTTATCAAGAGTCTTCCACTGAACACTCGCCTCTCCTATATATTGCCTCATATATTTGCCATAGTTGCTACGTTTCGCAAGCGGGTTGTCAAACGCAGTTTTATTACTTTGAGCCGTTATCAGTAATATGCTGCTGATCTTTTCCTGTTTCAGTTTCCTCTGTAGCTTTTTACGTTATCCACGGGATGATATGGGATAGTGGATTCTCTTAGATAGCGTAATAAACAGAATAACGTGCCAGCAATAAATTTAGATCTCTGGTAGTAAGCTTGTTTCATTCAGTTTGCATACTTAAGAGTTTGCTTTCTTTCATTCACAGAACAATTGTACAGATTTATTACTTTCGGTGCGGGAGAGCAGTTTCTTTAATGTAATCTGTGGTCATACTTTTATTTCCCAATAATGTTTTTTTTTAAATATATTCCTTTTTTAAATCCTCTAGTAAAATATTATTAAAAGTAAAGTCACTTAAAACGGCAGACTTTTCTTTCTGTTTTCAAACAAACTTTAACCATGTATTGGCGGTGTAGAATATCCACTACCATGGGGTATCGTTCCGTGGGTGTCGTAAAAGTGACAGAAATGAACTGAAACAGGAAATAGTAAGCAGCATATTCCTGATAACCATTTAAAATTATATAAATAATAAATAAATAAATAATAAATTTTATTGACACAAAATGAGGTTTACATTATTTATCGTTAAGACATTTGAACAAATGATATGAGTTATAACTTATCTATACAATTTTATGCACTAGCGTCTAAACTAGGCCGAGCCTGTATCTTAGACACTAGTCTCTTCCAATGACACCATTATTTGCAGTTATAAAAGTATACGGCATATTATGTTATGTTATGTATTTATGTATGCACTTAATCTATTACGTTACAAATTCGCAAATACATTAGGTACCACTTTTTTGCGTCATGTTTACAGTTTGGAATCAGAATTTTTGCGAGCCGCCGCTAGGCGAGTCAGTCGCCCTGTCACGCGCCCTGCTCGGTAGTTTAGGCTTTACGTAGCTTTTGTAAATTATTTCATCTAAGGAAATTACTGTGGAAATGACAATACATTTTTATAATATGAACAATGAATTGTATTTGTGCACCAAAACTTCTGAACTATCATAACTGCAAGTAATAGGACAGGACCGTGAGTGGAGTCAGAATAATATGAACTAAACTAGAACCAACCACCAAACATAAAAATGATCATTCAGGTTTACCATTTGCAGCAGAAAAGTTTGCTCCACCAGGAAGCAAACATGAAAAATTTATAGCTAGTTGGTACGATAAATGTAAATATATTATTCATTATCTGCATTTAAAAGAATGTTTACGTCGTGGTGTCATTTTGCTCAAAGTTTATAGGATATTGTGATTTAGTCAAAATGCATTTTAGCACCATTTATTTTATTAAATATAAACACTTAGACAAAACGCCACTTCAGACTTTGAAAGAGATTTTCTGATCTATTTTGGAAAGACAATAGAGAATAAACGAAAACAAGTCGATGTAAAATTGGTTAGTGTATGGAAAGATACATCCAGTAAGACTAATAAACTATGTGGAGCTGAAAAATATGTCAGCGCTCCTAATTTTAAAAATTTGTCGATAACAGTTAGAACTAGCAAAAGTTATCCTTGATCGCCCAATTAACATTCTGTTTTCAATTTTGGATTTAGCTAAGAGTCATTGTACCATTTTCATTACTCTATAATGAAACGCATGTATAAAAATTCGCTGCAACTCTGTTATACTGATACTGATAGTCTTTTATATCTAATAAATACAGATGATTTTTATGAAGACATAAAAACATCGATCAGTATGAGATACTTAAAGTAAATTGTAAAATTCCATGGTTTTTCAAAGAAGAAATGGGTGGTGATATAATAACCGAATATGTTGGATTAAGAGCGAAATTATATTGTATTGATTCCAAAACCATCTCAATAAGAAAAGCTAAGGGTATTAAAAATTCTGTTACCAAAAACCTTAATATTGCAAAATATAAACAAACGTTATGGTCTAATGAAAACTTAAGAAAGAGTATGTGTATGATAAGATCAAAGAATCATCAAATATTTACTTAAAAAGTTGATAAACTTGTGATGAAAAAAGACAAATTATTGCAGATGGCTACAATAGTTTACCATGGGGACACTATAAAACTGTATTGCAAATTTTTAATAAATTTGCATGTAAAACTATGTAATGCTACTACTGTGTACTGTATAAGTAAGTAAGAGATAAATGTATAGCTTAAGTTACATATATTATCATGTTTATAACTTTATATTTAGTTTTAATAAATACATTCGTTGGAACAATAAATGTCTTTTTCTTTTTTTCGCTCTACACAATTATATAATGATGATACATAATAAAACAGCAATAAAATTCAATGTATAATAACTTTATTATATTTTACAAGCTACATTACTTAAATTACTACTTCTCACATTTTCCGGGTGGATTAGATCAATTTTCAACTATTTTTTTATAAGACAATTTGTAGCATCTAACACTTCATCATACATTGAATCCACGACATATTGAACACTTATATTACCACTAAGATCGTTGATGACATTTTCTTTTGCTCATTAAGTTCGTAAATGTTGATTTTAATTAGACGACGACGACCTCGTTTATCTTTATCTTGGCGGATAATGTATGATGATGATGATTCTTGAGAACAGTTTCTCTTGCTGGAATATTTCTTTGATTTCGATTGCTGCTCTTTATTTATAGCTATTCTATTTGGAGGTAAATCATGAAGCCGCTCCTCTTGGTTGTAATAATTCAGTATAAATTTATCCACATCCTGAGCATAGTAATACGGATTAGTGATAGGATTGGAATCAATGTTTTCCTCAGTGTTGACCATGATCTGCAATTAACAAAACAAGTATGAATTCAAAAATAAAATAATTAATGAAATCAGGCGTTACTTTGCGGAAATCCATTATATTATCGAGCGGATAGCGAGGTAATTTTTATCAACTTTAGAAATAAAAATAAAAAACAAATAAAAGTTAATCGCGACTGAATTTCTGAATAGTAGTTGAAATACCTGGCCATAAATAGAAGAAATTGTAGAGGTGTTATATTAACACGATAGATTTTGTTAATAAGGTAATGATAATTGTACTCGTGCAAGTAATATGAGCTAGCGCTATATTAGGTATAATTATCCAAAAGAAAACATTGTTTTATTAGCACTGACCATAATGAAGTTAGTCAAAACAAGTCATATCGTTAGAAATTAATCATATAGATGCAACAATATCAGCAGTATCTTACAAACGCTCTGAATATAATGCTCAATAACTCAACTGTAAGTGGAAGTGCACTTGTTCCCGCGGGATAGAAAAATATTAGACCGTGCGGGCAAAGCCACTGGCGTTTGCTAGTTACACATAGAAAAGGCCTCCAACAATACAAACAAACGTGATCTTGCACGCTAATTTTTGTACTGTGTGGGAATCGAACAGCAACCATCAGGTTTTGTAGTCCGCTAGTAGTACAAACCACTAGACCATTGCGATCGACACCATTGGTTAAATAAATTGATATAATATAGAAACTTGCGAGCATGTAGGCACTAATTTGGTTTGACTAAACATTTGGACCTCTACTGGAGAGAATTGGGGCCGAAGCGAGAGCAAGTGACGCAAAAGCTCCAATTCTATCCTACTCTCCCCCTCTCTTCGGACCTCGAATAATCCTATAATATTCCAGCGCAACTTGTCTATATCTTCTTCTAGCTCCAGGATCTTCTCGTCAGTCCTCAGGGTGCGTGCGTTATATGTTGTCTGGTCGAGTCGTCTTAGGTGGCAACCAAACCTCCACCGGAGATGCTTAGCACCCCCTGCCCCGCCGTTACCATGGTCGACACCGTAGCCAGGAATATCAGGACCGCTGAGGACTGGGGGCCGGGGTTGGCAAACGCAGTTTTTTATTGTTGTTTTGCTGTTATCAAAAAGATGCCGCTACCCATCTTCTGCCTCAGTTTCCCTCTGTCGCCTCTTACGACACCAACGGGAAGATATGGGGTAGTGTGTATTCTTACCCGCCACTACACGGTGTATTTTTTATTTATTATTATTACTTTTAAATATCTTGGTCACATTATAACGAGCGATTTAAGCGATAATTGTGATATACATAGGGAGCGTAGGGCGCTGGCAGTTAGGAGCAATATGCTTGCCCGTAGGTTTGCTCGATGTACAGATGACGTAAAAGTCACTCTTTTCAAAGCATTCTGCCAATCTTTTTACTCGAGTAGCCTGTGGGTATCATACAGGCGACGAGCTTACAGCACCCTTCGCATTCAATACAATAACGCTTTTAGGATGCTGTTGGGACTGCCATGGCGCTGTAGCGCTTCGAAAATGTTCGCGGATAAAAATCACCTCAATGTTCTGCGAAACAGTAACAACAGCATTCTAAAAATGATCGCGGCGAGACCAGATTACCACTTTTAGCGACACTGGGTAGAGCTGGCAATAGGATTCAAATGATAATGAATTATGTAAATATATATATATATATATATATATATATATGGGGTATCTATATAGTTTTCTCATGTGGTTGGGCTGTATAAATATATAATTGTAAATGAAAATGATAAATATACATAAATATCAATAAAAAAATACATATAAAATACATAAATAAACCAAAGCCCAACCAGATGGAAGGCCTCGGCAGTGGAGACTAAACGGCCGAGGGTTAGGGGGAAAGGGAAAGAAACCGGCGGACGATGCGGGCGATATCGAGGATATACCGCCTTCTGCATTTGAGCCCGGAGCGGTCCGTCACGGAGTCCCAGTCGCCTCAGATGACCTGAGAGGCTGACTGGGATTAACCCGTTTGCAGAAACGACTACAGGTATAATTTCGGTCGGCAGACCACCCCACATGTCAGTCACCTCGTGAACCATATCCAGATATTTTGTTCGCTTATCTGTTTCGGCTTTCACGAGGTTCTCGTTATAAGGAATGGTAATGTAGACCAAAAATATCCTTGACTGTGCCCGGTCCATCAGCACAATACGTTTGTTGGTCACAAGCACGGTGCTGTTTACTGGTACTTAGAAAAATGGAATAGTATGAATAAAACAAATAATAAGATTTCGTCGACTGTAATTTTTACTTTATAAAAGAAGCCACGGTTCTTTTAATCTTAATAATTTATTCTCGCGGAAAGAAATAATTCAACACGAAGAACTCTGAATGTAATCTCCGAAATGCATTATCTTATTCTTTTGCGATTTTATTATAAATTCGCATTTGCTTCGAAGTACTTGAATATTTCTTCTTTTTGTATTTGCTTTAGAGTCAGTGTATATTATTTTCGTTATTGAATTCTCTTCTGGTTTCGTAGCACACATTTTGTACTACAATATAACATAAACTTATGTTGCAGTACAAAACGTGTTCTTTGCGACGTGTTCTATTGAAACACGAGCACTAGAAGCTTTTAGTATCTGTACTTCATGTCAGTCTTTTGTTTTAAGTTTAAAGTGCTTGTTACTTTGCTTACGTGAGGTCATATGTTATGAGTGTCACATAGTATCTGTCGTCAATAACCTCTCCATTATATCTCTTGGTAGTCTCTCCGTAGGTGGCGGCGAATCAAAATCCAACACCTAGTTTCGTACCGTAGGTATCGTAAGTGGCGCTTTTAAGGAATCCCAAAAAAATCTTATGGCATAGGGTAGGTGGCGTTAAACCATCTCATTTAGAGTGAGAAATTGTGTGATAAGAGAAAAGTGTGGTTTGTAAGATGATGTTGTGACTGAGATTAAGAAAGGAATGCTTTCGTGGTTTGTTCATGAAAAGAATGAATGAGGAAAGAGTGACAAAGCAAAGTTATGTTGCAGAAGTGAATGGCAGAGTCGGCATGGGTCGTTCTAGATGGAAGTATATCGACCAATCAAAGATGTGCCATATTAAGAGTACCCTTAACCATGAGTATGTATGCGTAGATTTAGGGATGTAAAGAAGACAAGTGAGGTTTGTTAGGATTGTGTTAAATGAAAGTCCAAAGTCTCTGGGTGTGAAAATCTGTGTGACAGGCAAAAGTGTTTATGTTCTGTATGTTTAATATAGCACAGTATTTGGAATGACGTATTAACATAGAGTAGTAGTAAGATAATATGGCTTTGTGCTTAGCCTTACGACATTAATATTCAAAATCCTCTCTAAATAAGGGCCTATATCCAGTATTGAAACGTATGTAATTTACTTTTACTTTACTAAAGTACAAGATCTTGAATGACGAATGTAGTATTAAGCTTAAAGCAGGATATGTCTTTGTGTTTGACCTTACGACATTAATATTCAAGTCAAATGTTATGCGGTCCTAAGGTTAGATTAAACAATGTTGTGGCTGAACTGTTTGAGGTTTCCAGGCAAATGTAAATTATACTTAACCCTTATGAACTTTGACCTGGGATTATAATAAAAACACTTTTAAAAATTGATAAGGAATGTTTTGATGAAGTTCAAAATAATATTTCGGCCTTCTTCAACAATGCAGTTATAAATATAATTCTTACCGGAACTATCTTTAACCATGTTGCAGTTAACTAAAAAACAAAGCTAGGCTACTATGAAAATAGAAGTTGACCTCAAGGAACTACAAAGAATAAAATTATTTTGACATAATAGCTTCTGTTTCTTTGCGTCGTTGCTCATGGGGAGATGTTTGCTATAGATGCCACGCTTGGCAAGTGGGTTGGCAACCGCAGTTTTTTATTGTAATTTTGTTGTTATTAGAAAAATACTGCTGCCCATCTCCTGGATGGTGTGACGACCTGGTTAAGACATGCAGGATGCAGGTGGCTCAAGACTGTGCGTTGTGGCGTTCCTTGGTGGAGGCCTATGTCCAGCAGTGGACTAGTGAAGCGCTGTAATGATGTTGACGATGACGAATAGCTTCTAAATTAAAAACGGCTAATTCTACTATTAGTCCATTTATATAATATTGTAAGAAACTATTCCACTTCTGATGTTAGAAATTATTCTCAAAAGTATTTAAATAAAAGAACACTACTCGGCAACAAACTCTGCTTACTATCAGGACCCCAATAACATGATAACACCAAAGTATGCAAACCTACAGCATCACTACCCGTCACAATGTAACACAGGGCAGCCTCTCAGCAACACGACCTTCCTTGCCTACACTAGTAGAATACCCCAACGGGCATAGTAACGACAGTACAACGTAGGTACTCTTAGAATTACAGACTGATCCTCTTAGCCGCCTGTGCGATACTTTATACTACTAAAACAAGTGGGAGATTTCATTTCATTTGTTCGTATTGCATGCCGTAAGCGCTAAGCGCGCCGGTATGTTCTACTAAGGCCTAAAAATTAAGATTCCAACGTTTTGTTAAATTTATTAATATTTTTTAAATCGATTAATTGCTATTTGTAAAAATAGCAATTAAGCCGCTAAAACCCCTTTTTATGTAAATAAAAATTATTGTGTGGAATTATGGTGTGGATTTATCAAGTCCGCATGGCTTCGTAAACACGATAACTTTTGAAAATATCAATTATTCAACTCAATCTATTTTTAAAACTCTTCATCTATCATGTGGGAAGCTATTGAATGTAAATGGCAGTTTAATTTTGTTTTGTTCAGTTATAATTAATTTTTTTCGGCTGCGAAATATCGAAATATTTGGTATTTTAGCAGCCTTGTATGAATTTAGTTTTTACTAAATAGAGACTGCGTCACTCACTCAGTTAGTTCGGCGTCAATCGCCGTCGTGAGTGGACACTGTATCGGTTGTTTGCAGTGGCTCAAAAGGAATCGCTGTACAAATACACAATATTCGAAAAACCAAATTTCTTACGTACTTGATTATAATAATAATCAGAGATTTTATTACAATATTTTAAAAGCACAGAATAAATAATAGTAGTACGTATTAAAAATAAGTAGGATGTAATATTTATACTTAAATACGTCTTCATTATGGAGTGACCTGAATGATGATATAATGATCATATGAGCATTATGAGTCGTGCACTTTGGATTTTCCAAACTTTTTAAATTGATGTTTGACATAAAATTATCGGAAAATTGGAAGTATAATAAGGTTATTAGTGAACACTTGTGTGTATTTAAACTACTTTAAAAATTCCGTATAATCATGTTATACGTAATTTTGTTAATGCGCTTAGGGCATGCCCAATTGATTTACCAATATATTTATTTACTTTTATTTTTTACCTCATTCCCAACAATATATATTTTTCTTTTAAATTTTCGGACATCAAGAGCGAGCGCACACTCAGCCACCCAAGTTACCTCAGGGTTTGGCGTATAACGAAAACCAGTGCTATCACTGAGTCCGGTCCTTTCCGTAGTTTCATGCTACAGCACAGGGATTTTTAAGTGTATTTATTTATATTTAATGTTTGTCCATTATATTCAATTTTTGCATGTAATTACTTTTTGCTTGTTGTGATGCATGATTAAACTGGAATAAACGTTTCTTTCTATTTCTTTCAAATTATGTGCTAGTTACAGTGTGTAAGTGTAGTGGGAAAAATTAAGAATTTTGACCCTGTTAAGGAGACTTAACAGGGTCGAAAATTCTGACTAAAATTAGACTGAAAATATCAATTGTTTAACTCAATCTATTTTTAAACTATTCATCTATCATGTGAAAGCCATGGAATGTAAATGGCAGTTTAATTTTGTTTTGTTTAGTTATAATTAATTTTTTAGCTGAGAAATGCCGAAATTTTCTGTGTTTTGAGCAGCCTTGTAATAATTTATTTTACTAAATACACCTTGCCTAACTTACACTCCGGCCTCGGCCATCTTCGTGAGTAGACGTTTGCTTACAGCAGCGGTAATAGGCAGCAAAAATATCGATCGCTGTAGGAATACAAAATATTCCAAAAACCAAATTTATACTTGACCAAGGTTATAATTTTTATAATCACAGATATTTATTACAATATTTTGTTTCGCTAAAAGTACATTGTCACAAACAATAATTTGTTTCGCTAAAAGTACATTGTCAGATAGATAAAGGTCTCGTTTTGTTATTTATGATGAGACCTTACCTCTGGACTTGATATAGTGACCTGAAGGTGTACTTTGATGACTGCGACTGGAACTCCTCGACGAGTAGTAATATGTGTGCCGAGTTTGGGCTCGTTTTTTTAGTTATAAATAGACCTTACCTCCGGACTTGATAGAATGACTTGAAGGTGTACTTCGGTGACTGTTACTGGCTCTTTGACGAATAGAACTACAATTTACAATTTTTTTTAAAAAAATATCGGAAAATTGGAAGTATAGTAATAATTGTAAGGTTTTTAGTGAAAACTTGTGTGTAATTAAACTACTTTAAAAATTTACGTATAATCATGCACAATTGGATTTACCAATAGTTTTTTACTTTCGTAAAAGCCTACTAACTAACTACTAACTAACTTACGAATTCAATTTTGTATTGAGACCGAAGGATGTGTAAATTGTATGAGCAAAATATCCGCATCGACTATTTTAACGATGGAGATGTAAGGTTGATATATATATACATTACAAAGCCACGTGTAACAATCTTTCACCACGTCATGTGTTGACGGGTAGGAAATCTTCACTGGTATTGAGTCAGCCCTTGTAATCATGTTCCAATCACTTAATGTGGCTAGTAAGCAGGTAGGATTAGAGATAAACCTCGCAAAAACTATGGTAACGACAAACAGCATGGAAAAGACAATATCTATCGATAACGAAATATTGAAATATACGAACAAATATATATACTTAGGCAAACAAATTGGCTTCGATAAAATGAGTAATTATTCAGAAATTGAGAGGCGTATTTAACTTACTTGGAATAAGTACTGGAGCCTAAAGGAGATTTTTTAAAGTAATATAAAGCCAGTAAAAAACCAAAGCTATGTATGTCGAGCTGCCTTTTACCGTACCTAACTTATGCTTGTCAGCCTTGGAAATACGCAGAAAAAATAAAGAAAAAATTACCACGTGTCAACGGAGCCTAGAACGAAGCTTGCTAAAAATTAGGAAAATCCAAAAAATAAAACACACTAAAATAAGAAGCATATCTAAAGCTATGCTTCTTATTTTAGTGTTTATGGATCCTGATGGAAGTGGGCATGTGGCGAGACCGTCAGACGAGCGGTGGACCATAAGGGTGACACGGTGGAGAGTTCCAAAACGCTACAGAGGGAGACCGGCCGGCCCAAGATAGAGAAAATTGGGACTCTTTCGAGGAGGCCTTCGCAGATTAATTATTTATCTTAATCCTAAGCTTAGTTTATTTATTTTGTTATTTTTGCAAGAAATAAAATGCTTTTTATTTTTATTTTATTTTATTAACGGAAGGAATGGATGAACATAGCAACCGATCCCCGTAAATAGATAGTGAAAACATTAAAAACCTCGCTACTTCCTTATCACACTTCAGTAGGTCGGTTTGACAATTGTCGTTGGCAGAATGAACGTAAACATTAATGTTTTAATTTATTTGATTTAAAGGATTTCTCCATATAAACTTTAGCTATTTCAAATATCACATTCCTCCGGGCGTGCATTATAGGGGTACAAAGTTTTCTCTTCAGGTATTATGTCGACGGCAGATTGTACGATTCGTCACTATACAAACGGCGTCGTCTGTTTGCAAACTCGCTCGAAGATGGATCTTAGAGCTATCTTCTCATATGCGAACTTTAAAAAATCATTTTTGGATGTTTAAAAGTGCCTGACTGTTAAAGAATTAATAAAATAAGAAAAATATTTCTCAAAAACATTAAAATTTAAAAACTTTAATACTTACGAGTATGTTAAAATTAAATTTGAAAAACTAAAATTTCAACGCACCGTTACCACATAAAATTAATTGAATAAACTCCACAGTAGACTAATCTATTTTATTTAACACGTTGGTATTTAGGAATGTGTTAATTAATCGTTATGAAATCAGTGTTAATAATAGATATTACCTACATAATTATCTAATGGAGAATGCATTACACATAAAGAGTCATTTTATTTTAGTGTTCAGTGATGTCAACGCATCTGAATTTTGATTCTGAATAGATAGGTAGAGGTGTTTATGGACCACAGCATACACTTACCATCAGATGGACTGTGTGCTTGTTTGTCAACCTTACATGTATAAAAACAGGTTGTTTTCATGCTTTTTCTACGTTATGTAAATCAGTACGTTTTAATACATTATATAATACCTCGAACCTCCGTAACTATGGTTGCTGCAAATCACTTAAAACATTGAGATAAAAATAGGTACGTACACTACTATTATTGCCACTAAACCACTACACTAAAAAATTACACTAAAACACAAAAACTGTCAATAATACGACACCTGTTTCACCTCTAACGAAACGAGGCCTCATTGAATTTAAACTACCTAATTAGTTGTACCTTATTGCTATGCTCAGGGTTTCTCTGGATGATAAACTTAGAAATTAGCTTATCCGCAGTAGAAACAGACTAAACGACATAGCCTAACGGATTAGTAAGCTGAAGTGCCAATGGGCCGGCCATATAAATCGAAGCACCGACAACCGACGGGGAAGAAAGGTTCTCGAGTGGCAGCCTCGTACCGGTAAGCGAAGTGTGGCTCTCCACTAAATGGAGTGACGACCTGGTAAGACACGTAGGAAATCGATGGATGCAGTTGGCTCAGCACTGTGCTTTGTCGCATTCCTTGGGGGATTCCTATATTCAGCAGTGGATTAGTGAAGGAATGTAATGATGATAGTTAATTTTAACATCTTTAGTATTTTTTTTTTATAATATAAAAACAAAAACAATATTTACGGGTTTCAAGCCGAAAGTGTTGATTTAATTAATATAAGACATATTTGGATGGAGAATGAGATGGATATATATGTCGCCACTATACAGAGTGACGACCTGGTATAAGATTTGCAAGAAGTCGATGGATGCAGATGGCTCAGGACCGTGCTTTCTGGCATTCCTTGGGTGAGATCTTTGTTCAGCACTGAACTTATAAAATGCTACATTTTGATTCTCAACCGAGGATAGATGTAGATGACTATGGGCCACAGAATTCACTTACTATCAGGTGGAAACAGTCCGGTACAGTTCGTTTGTCACCCATATTCTATAAAAAAACTTCCACACTAGAATTTTCTCAACAATTATTTGTAGGTCATACAAATAATAAAACAAAGTCGAAAAAGGTTTGATAAGATTTTTTTTAGAATTAAAAAGTTTCTTTGTGTTTTATATACAAATTTAAGACATTTTTTTCATATTTTAATTACATTTAATTATAATATATATGTTATGAAACGATGCCCTTCCAATCCCATCATACACACAGGATCACCTTTACACACACCATCACCTTATTGTGTGTTAATCCGGGTTTTGATACAGTCTGTGGAGCTTGACTACCCTTTGACCATGATCTTTTTCGCACGTTCTTGTCATAGGTGATCCATATTTAATCACCAGTGATCAATCTTTTTTAAAAATGATTCGGTTTCATTGCGTTTAAATAGAGAAAAAAAAAACCTAATGAATCGTGTACTCACTTTCGTAAATGAGTGCACGATTCATTAGGTTTTTTTTCAGTGAGCTCATGTGGCAAATATCAAATATCAAGCTTTTTTGTATAGTCAGACTTTTTCAAATGTTCTGTCGTCAATTGTTTTGTCGTTAATTTTAAATTCCTCGGCTATGTCGTAACTACTAATCAAAAATGGCATCGATTTTATCCATATGAGGGCGACCAGAGCGAGCTGCATGTTTGACATCAAAATTCCTGGACTGAAAACGCTTGAACCAACTTTTTGCTATTCTTATTGACACTGCATTAGGTCTATAAATGTCACATTTTTTTTCGCGGCTTGAGTTGCATTTTTCCCTTTTTTGTAATAAAACTTCAGAATGTATCGAATTCCTTCGTTAGATTCACTCATTTTGGCTGACAAAAAAATAATTGAAAATTGGGCGGAAAGTGTTTTTTTAACTTTTTAATTTATTTTCTTAATATCCTATATGTATTGCTATTAAAAAGCCAGATACAAACAGTACAACCAAAGAGATTTTTCTACAATTTTATACAAACAAAATACGAAGAAACTTTTTCCCCGACCTAATACATAATTGGTTTTCAGTTTAGTTGACATATTTAATAGGCACAGCATAATTGTTTGATGTAGATTCAATCAATTGTTTGGAGTTAACAATGAAGGTTAACCTTCTGTGCTGAAGTGACGGATTTTGGGTTGGTACGATATCCTGAACGATATTTCTAATATTAAAACGAGCTGCATGAAAACAGAGTTTAAATCTTTTAACTCTGTATACGTTTTTTTTTAATTTGCCTTTAATTTTTCTGGTAGAACTTTCTATAACAGGTTTTTATAAAATATTTTTTGTTTTTAATTATTTATGATTATTATGTATGCATACATATATAGTGTATAGATATTGACATGAATACTGCACTTTAAATAAAAATAATTTCACGGATTTTATTACGTTTGATTTGAATTATTAATTCTGAATGTTTCGTGTGTTTTGCAGTACTCATGAATACTCATAAATATGTCATGAATGTCCCCCATGAATGTTGTGAAAAAATAAATAAAAATAAGTCAAATGAGCCGTGGTAGCTCAGGGGCTAAGCTCTTGGTGTAAATACGTAACACAGTACACAGCACTGTACGCACACAGTACGCGAGCAACCTAGGTTCGATTCCCGCTGCCACCTATGAAATTGTTAATTGAAATTTTAAGTGCTGATTTAGCACGTGCACGGCTGTGAAGGAAAACATCGTGAGGAAACCTGCATGTCAAAAAAATATTTTGAAGACATGTGAATTTCGCCAACATGCATTTGCGTAGCACGTCAGATATTTCCTTGCCCTAAATCCCTCTCAGAAATGAGAGGAGTCATGTGCCCTGCAGTTAGTTACAGCCTAAATACGTCCCATTTAGGCCGTAACTAACTTGTAACTTTGAAGTCAAATTAAACGCGATAAAGTCAGTAAAATAGTTTATTTTTATATAAATTTGAAGTGACAAAAGAATTTACAGTCCACCTGATGGTAATGCTGTGTTCCGGTTCAAAGGGAAAGAGTTAATGTATTTACATGCTGTAAGGAATTTTGTCTCAGTCTTCTAAGGCGAATTGAAATTGTTAAATTACCACATTTTTACACGTGGTAGAACCACGCTGCAGCTACATTTATAGTATAGTTGTAGCACGAATGGGTCGGCTTGACCGGGGAAGAACCATGCTCTCACTGAATACCAGCGTGAAAAAGTAGCTAATGCTGCTGTGTTTCGTATGGTGAGTGTAGAGAACCGGAGACCCTTTTTCTTGGAAAAGAGGCATTCCATCTGTATCCTCAGGAGTGACAACGCACCTGCATTTTGATTCTTAATCAGGGATAGATATAGAATGTCTCATATTCTATAAATAAAAATTGGTACGGCAACTCCTCTTTGCATGGGAGAGGCCCACATATAGTCCTAACAGTGTGCTTATAGGGGCTGATGAAGAAGAATAATTAAATTACAAATCACGTTACTTGTAGATTTATTCGTTTCGAAGTATCAATTGAACGTTTTTAATGAAAAGGGGATTTACATCAATGGATACCAAACAAAGTCTAATCCATATTACAATGATGAACTCTTAATGAAGTTTCATTGAATACCAATTAAAAACAAACATTTGCAAACGAATTATTATTCAACCTTTGATTGAATATTCTCGTAGGTATTTACCTATACTTCTAAACGAAAGCTTTTCTACATCTTACGTAATAAGTTTTAGACTGGTAGAATTTTCGATATATTACCCTCAAACTGTCGTTTTTCTGTGATGTGTGTATGTAATCTAGAAGAGGCTTTTACAACTTCATCAGACTCAGGAGTCACGTCCGATAATAATGCCCTCCAGACTGAATTTCGGTCACCGCAGCCAGTCTCAACGAAGACTAGCCATCTGCATAGGACAAAATTATAGAACGCGAGTGGGTACGCAAACACAGTGTACTCTCTATTTCGTTACTGTCATAGTTCAATGGGATTACCATGGGACTGCAATGGGATTGCAAAGACTCGAGCGGTATAATCCTGTGCAACGCTGATGGCTAGTCTCCACTGACCCTGGCCGTCGTGATCCGAATTTGATCTGAAGGAAATTGTTGTCGTCGTAATTATCATTCAGTCTATGAAAGAGTTAAAGAAGTATAGTTATGTAATACCGAGGAGGATGATGACTCGGAAGTAGTCTCGAGACATTATATATGCACTGCTAGAATGCTAAGGGTAATAAGTGCTGCCCTAATGAGGTGCTCCTCACCAGGTTGCATTCTGTCCAGTATAACTTTTACGTTACCCATGCGGCGGGTGGTTTTTTTTATAGAATGGGGTGACAAACGAGCACACAGTCCATCTGAAGGTAAGTGGATGCAGTGGCACATAGACATCTACATTTATCTTCGATTAAGAATCAAAATGCAAATACGTTGTCACCCCTGAGGACTACGATGAAATGGCTCGTTTCCAGTAAAAAGGGTCTCCAGTTCTCTACACTCACCACACGAAACACAGCAGCACTAAGCTGCTATTTTACGCTGATATTCTGTGAGAGCGTGGTCCTTCCCCGGTCGAGCCGACCCATTCGTTCTACAACCATCATATAGCTGCAGCGTGGCTCTACCACGTAAAAATGGTATGTAGACGATTAGTTCTACGGTATCTAGGATTTTATCAAACTAAAAAAAGTAATGGGTTCTTTCACGCCAAAATCACACGGCATCATTCAATGTTCGGATCAGTTGAAGAAATGTTGTTTTAATTCGGATTAAAGTTTGATTACGTAACTGTATTACCTGGTGTTTCACAAGGCTCAAATTTAAGTCTTGTATTCTATAAAGCGTATATGATAGTCGTATACCTGCGTCGAGTGTCCCAACCACTTCAAGTACGTTGGCGACATCGATATCTATCTGATTATGAACGTTGAGCCGTACTACACCAAAATGCAATCAGGAAGGCGATGTTTGATAGATACTATCAGATTAACCGTCACTGTGAATGGTAATAAATGCCGACAGATATTTTGCTAGTTTTTTTTTTTTTCACTTTTTATAAGCCAGTGCTTGACTACGATCCCACCTGGTGGTATGTGGTGGTGAAACCATAGATTTTAAATCGCATTGTCTTAGTGTAACAAAAGCCTAGGTTGGCACTCTCACTAACTCTTGGCTTTAAGATTTGAGATTGCAATTGGACGGAAAGACAGTCGTCGGCAAATTATTTTACTCCTTTGCTGCATGCATTACGAAATACGAAGAAAGCTATTATAATCGAACAGAAGCGAATTTGTAAAAAAAAATTGCAATTTGTTTTGGTTTTAAAGTCGGTTTACCTTTTTTTTAAATTAATTGTTATACAGAAACAGAAACAGAAACAGAAACAGAAACTTTTTTATTCAAAATAGATTATAAATAATACTTATTGAAAGTTACTCTTTTGTTTAATTACCACTGGTTGGAAAAAACCTCTGTCCTGGGAAGAACCAGCAAGAAACCCAGCGGGACATTTTTTTTTAAATAACAGCTTACAATAATGTATGTTACACAATTAACCACACATAAGAAAATTAGAAATAGCTTGGTAGCGAACACCTCATTCCCAGGGGTTATTATCATCCATAAATTCCTTAATATCATAATAACCCTTTTTATACAAATTATGTGTAAAGTTTTTGAATTTTGAGCAGGTCGAATTTTGTATATTTTCTGGGATTTTGTTGTAAAAGTGTATACATCGCCCCAGCTTGTGTTTGTTCCTAGTATTTACAGAATGAATATCACTTATTTTTGTATAACTACTTTTATTTTTGTGTACGTACATCTAGAAAAGGCCTATGATAGAGTAGTGAGGAATGAATTGTGGTCAGCACTGTCCGTGAACGGTGTGAGCAGTATCCTCATACGAGCATTGCAATCTCTTTATAGGGATTCTAGTGCTTGTGTAAGGATAAAAGGGGCATACACTAAATGGTTTAATATCGAAAAAGGTGTCAGATAGGGATGTGTAGCGTCACCGTGGCTGTTTAATCTGTTCATGGAATTGCTTGACAGATTTAAAAGAGAATGAAAGTGGGTTGAGAATGAATGAGTTACTCGTCAAATGTTTTCTCTATGCTGATGACCAAGTATTACTTGCGTCTTCGGCTGAGGAGTAGCAGGAGATGGTAACTGCTATGAAATGAAATGAATGTAAAGAAGACGAAAGTGATGGTGTTTGAAAGAGATGAGGCAGTGACAGACTGCAATGTCATGATTGGAGATGAACAAATTTAACAGATGAAGGAGTTTGTGTATCTGGGTTCAAAGTTTACAAGAGATGGAAAGTGTAAGAGTGATATCGAAAGAAGAGTGAATGCAAAAAACATGGTGAATGGAGCTTTGCACTCCTTTATGAGCAGTCGCAAGGTGTCTAACAAGGCTCGTTTGGCTGTGCATGAGGGTGTGTTGGTTCCGAAACTCATGTACAGAAGTGAAAGTTGGGTATGGCAGAAGAAACATGAAAGCAGAATAAATGCAGTTGAGATGAGAGCGTTAAGAAGTATGATAAGGAAACGTTGTGGTCTGGAAGAAGATGTAGTGACAAAAATTGAGTAAGGTATGCTGAGATGGTTTGGCCATGTCGAGAGAATGAATGAAGAACGATTGACGAAAAAAGTGTATAAGGCGAGTGTGAATGAAAGTGTTGAAGGGGTAGACCTAGGCGGACGTTTCTAGACCAAATCAGGGACGTCTTGAAAAAAGACCAGGTCAAGAATAGTACCCTAAACCGAAGAGCATGTATGAAGAGAATAATGAAAGTAGACGAAGCGAAACAAGTATGTAAGGATCGTAGCAAGTGGAAAGACGTGGTCTCTGCCTACCCCTACGGGAAAGAGGCGTGATTATATGTATGTATATATGTACATTACATTTTCATAAATGTATTGAGAGGCCAAAGTTAATATATTAATTTCCTTAAATTTTTGTCGGAGCGACTCTTTAGGTTTTAAATCATAGATTGCTCTTATGGCCCTCTTCTGTAAAACAAGTATAATTTCAGTGTCAGTCGCGTGTCCCCATAGCAAAATACCATACGACATTGTGTTATGGAAATAGCTAAAGTAAACAAGTCTAGCTGTTTCCAAACTGGTGAGATTTCTAATCTTTTTTATAGCATATGCTGCAGAAATAAGTCTGCTTGCTAACTTTGATATATGGGGGCTCCATTGAAGCTTCGCTTCTAGTGTTATTCCAAGAAAAATGGTGGTATCGACAAGACTCAGTTCCTCCCCATTTAAAATTACATTAGTATTTGATTGTCTGACATTTGGAGTCATGAACTTCATACATTTCGTTTTAGTGCTATTCAAATGCAAGTTATTAACATTAAACCAATTTACTAATTTAGATATAGCATTATTTACTTCGTCATATTTTAATAATTGTCATTTTCATTTGAAAATTAATGAAGTGTCAGCAGCAAATAATACTATATTATGGTTATCCCCTACTATGTAAGGTAAGTTATTAAAATATACAAGAAACAGAAAGGGGCCGAGAATTGAGCCTTGTGGCACGCCCACTTGTTCTATCGACCCGGAAGAGCTCATACTATTAATGACAACTTTTTGCATTTTGTTACTTAAATCTGAAACAATTAATTTAAGAGCATTACTTCTTACACCGTAGTGTTGTAGTTTCCTGATTAATGTTTCATGGTGAACACAATCGAAGGCTTTGGATAGGTCACAGAATATACGCAAAGCATCCTGTGAATTCTCCCATGCATTGAAAATGTATTTAATCAGATCAACACCAGCATCAGTTGTCGAGCGACCCCTTATGAAACCGAATTGATTTTTATGAAGTAAATTATTAACATTAAAAAAAAAACATTTGATCAGAATAATTTTTCAAAAATTTTACTTAGTGTTGGCAGTACAGAAATGGGTCTAAAATTGGCGGGGTCTAATGTACTACCAGATTTAAATAAAGGTATTACTTTACTATGCTTCATCAAATCAGGAAACACACCATATTCGATACTAGTATTAAAAATAATAGCTAGTTGAGACGCGATAATATCGATTATTGATGCAATAACTTTAACGAAAATCCCCCACAGATCCGCAGTTTTCTTAATATCAATAGTTTTAAAATATTTTACAATATCTTTTGATGATATTTTATGAAATGTAAAATTCTTTGTACACGCATTTACATTTCCTTTAAGTAATGATTGGGCGACGGCAGGAGAAGAATTCAGTGACTTAGTGGTTAACATCGGAATATCCGTAAAATACTTCTCAAAAACCATTGCAACATCCTGATCTGATTCCGTTAATTTGTTATTAAAACTTAACCGGTAGTTTGAATTGCGAGAGTTGACCTTACCAGTTTCACTATAAATTATACTCCACCTCATATTAATTTTATTAGAAGCCGTCTTAATTTTGGTGCTCAAATGCAAATACTTGGATTTGGAGCACACTCCTTTAAATATTTTTGAATATTTTTTTAAATATTCCCTAAATTCGACGCTAGGGTTATATGAACTTTCATGGTAAAGTTCCTATAACCTTTGTCTGCTCTTGTGGACTCCTACTGTCGCCCATTCATTGAAAGCCTTCCGACTGTTCAAGGAGAACGTTTTAGAAGTAAAAATATTATCAAATTCATTGCAAATAAGTTTAAACACTGTTCCATACAAAAAATTAGATCATTTTGGTATGAAAGTGATGGAACTTTCTTCACAATATTACTTCAAAATTTTTTTTAAATTTCGTTAGTACAAAACGAATTTCGTAAGTACGAATTGAATTTACATGAGTACGAAACGAACTTCGTAAATACGCAATTAATTTCGTAAGTACGAAACTAATATCGTAAGTACGAAACTAAGTTCGTGAGCACAAAATGAATTTCGTAAGTACAAAACGAATTTCGTAAGTACGAAACTAATTTCGTAAGTAGGAAACTTAATTCGTAAGTACGAAACTAAATTCGTTAGTACAAAATGAATTTCGTAAGTACGAAACGAATTTCGTAAGTACGCAACGAATTTCGTAAGTACGAAACTAATTTCGTAAGAACGAAACAAAATTCGTAAGTACAAAACTAAATTCGTAAGAACGAAACTAATTTCGTAAGTACGAAACTAATTTCGTAGGTACAAAAAGAATTTCGTAAGTACGAAACTAATTTCGTAAGTACAAAATGAATTTCGTAAGTACGAAAGATTTTCGTCAGTACGAAACTAATTTCGTTAGTACAAAACGAATTTCGTAAGTACGAATCGAATTTACATGAGTACGAAACGAATTTCGTAAATACGCAATTAATTTCGTAAGTACGAAACTAATATCGTAAGTACGAAATTAAATTCGTGAGCACAAAACGAATTTCGTAAGAACAAAACGAATTTCGTAAATACGAATCTAATTTTGTAAGTATGAAACTTAATTCGTAAGTACGAAACTAAATTCGTAAGAACGAAACTAATTTCGTAAGAACGAAACTAATTTCGTAAGTACGGATCGAATTTCGTGAGTACAAAACGAATTTCGTAAGTACAAAACAAATTTCGTAATTACGAAACAATTTCGTAAGAACGAAACAAAATTCGTAAGTACGAAACTAAATTAGTAAGCACGAAACTAAATTCGTAAGTACGAAACTAAATTCCTTAGTACGAAACGAATTTCGTAAGTACGAAATAAATTTCGTAAGTACGAAATGAATTTCGTAAGTACAAAATAAATTTCGTAAGTAAAAAACAAATTTCGTAATTACGCAACAATTTCGTAAGAACGAAACGAAATTCGTAAGTACAAAACTAAATTCGTAAGTACGAAACAAATTTCGTAAGTACGAAACTAATTTCGTAGGTACAAAAAGAATTTCGTAAGTACGAAACTAATTTCGTAAGTACAAAATGAATTTCGTAAGTACGAAAGATTTTCGTCAGTACGAAACTAAATTCGTAAGAACGAAACTAATTTCGTAAGAACGAAACTAATTTCGTAAGTGCAGAACTAATTTCGTAAGTACGGAACGAATTTCGTATGTACGAAACTAATATCGTAAGTACGAAACTAAATTCGTAAGCACGAAACTAATTTCGTATGTACAATGCAATTTCGTAAGTACAAAACTAATTTTGTAGTATGAAACTTAATTCGTAAGTACGAGCTAAATTCGTTGGTACAAAACAGATTTCATAAGTACGAAACAGATTTCGTAAGTACGGATCAATTTCGTGAGTACAGAGCAATTTCGTAGTACAAAACAAATTTCATAATTGAAACAATTTCGTAAGAACGAAACAAAATTCGTGAGTACGAAACTAAATTAGTAAGCACGAAACTAAATTCGTAAGTGCAAAACTAATTCGTAAGTACGAAACAATTTCGTAAGTGCAGAATAAATTTCGTAAGTGCAGAATGAATTTCGTAAGTACAAAATAAATTTCGTGAGTAAAACAAATTTCGTGATTACGCAACAGTTTCGTAAGAACGAAACAAAATTCGTAATTACAAAACTAAGTTCGTGAAGTACGAAACAATTTCCTAAGCACGAAACTAAATTCGTAAGTACGAAACTAAATTCCTTAGTACGAAATGAATTTCGTAGGAACAAAAATAATTTCGTAACTTCGAAACTAATTTCGTAAGTACTAAATGAATTTCGTAAGTACGAAAAGATTTTCGTAAGTACGAATCTAATTTCGTATGTACTAAACGAATTTCGTAAGTACGAAACGAATTTCTCTCGAAACGAGTAGGAAACGAGTTTCATAAGTACGAAACTAAATTAGTAAGTACGAAACTAAATTCCTTAGTACGAAACGAATTTCGTAAGTACGAAATAAATTTCGTGAGTACGAAACGAATTTCGTAAGTACGGATCGAATTTCGTGAGTACGAAACGAATTTCGTAAATACGCAATTAATTTCGTAAGTAGGAAACTAATATCGTAAGTACGAAACTAAATTCGTGAGCACAAAGTGAATTTCGTAAGTACTAAACGAATTTCGTAAGTACGAAACTAATTTCGTAAGTACGAAACTTAATTCGTAAGTACGAAACTAAATTCGTTAGTAAAAAACGAATTTCATAAGTACGAAACGAATTTCGTAAGTACGGATCGAATTTCGTGAGTACGAAACGAATTTCGTAAGTACAAAACAAATTTCGTAATTACGAAACAATTTCGTAAGAACGAAACGAAATTCGTAAGTACAAAACTAATTTCGTAAGTACAAAAAGAATTTCGTAAGTACGAAACTAATTTCGTAAGTACAAAATGAATTTCGTAAGTACGAAACGATTTTCGTAAGAACGAAACTAATTTCGTATGTACAAAACGAATTTCGTAAGTACGAAATGAATTTCTCTCGAAACGAGTAGGAAACGAGTTTCATAAGTACGAAACTAAATTAATAAGTACGAAACTAAATTCGTAAGTACGAAACTAAATTCCTTAGTACGTAACGAATTTCGTAAGTACGAAATAAATTTCGTAAGTACGAAATGAATTTCGTAAGCACAAAACAAATTTCGTAAGTAAAAAACAAATTTCGTAATTACGCAACAATTTCGTAAGAACGAAACGAAATTCGTAAGTACAAAACTAAATTCGTAAGTACGAAACAAATTTCGTAAGTACGAAACTAATTTCGTAGGTACAAAACTAATTTCGTATGTACAATACGAATTTCGTAAGTACGAAACGAATTTCTTTCGAAACGAGTAGGAAACGAGTTTCATAAGTACGAAACTAAATAAGTAAGTACGAAACTAAATTCCTTAGTACGAAACGAATTTCGTAAGTACGAAATAAATTTCGTGAGTACGAAATGAATTTCGTGAGTACGAAACTAAATTCGTGATTACAAAACTAAATTCGTAATAACAAAACTAATTTCCTCCGAAACGAGTTCGAAATGAATTTCGTAAGTACGAAACTAAATTCGTTTGTACAAAACTAATTTTGTTAGAATAAAATTAAATTCGTAAGGAAAAAACTAAATTCGTAAGTACGAAATAAATTTCGTAAATACGAAACTAAATTCGTATGTACATAACTAATTTCGTAAGTACGAAACAAATTTCGTAGGTACAAAACTAATTTCGTAAGTACGAAACTAATTTCGTGAGTACGAAACTAAATTCGTGATTACAAAACTAAATTCGTAATAACAAAACTAATTTCCTCCGAAACGAGTTCGAAATTAATTTCGTAAGTACGAAACCAATTTCGTAAGAACAAAATTAAATTCGTAAGTGCAAAACTAAATTCGTAAGTACGAAATAAATTTCGTAAGTACGAAACTAAATTCGTATGTACAAAACTAATTTCGTAAGTACGAAACAAATTTCGTAGGTACAAAACTAATTTCGTAAGTACGGAACTAAATTCGTGAGTACAAAACTAAATTCGTAAGTACAAAACTAATTTCCCCCGAAACGAGTTTGAAACGAATTTCGTAAGTACGAAACTAAATTCGTATGTACAAAATTAATTTTGTAAGTACGAAACGAATTTTGTAAGTACGAAACTAAATTTGTAGGTAAAAAACTACGTGGGGATGTCGAAAAGTTTGCGGAATGACAGGGAAGGAGGTTGACCGGTAGTTTGAATAGCGAGAGTTGACCTTACCAGTTTCACTATTAATTATACTCCACTTCATTTTAATTTTATTAAAAGCCGTCTTAATTTTGTTGCTCAAATGCAAATACTTGGCTTTGGAGCACTCCTTTAAATATTTTTGAATATTTTTTACATAGAATTCCTTAAATTCGACGCTAGGTTTATATGATCTTTCATGGTAAAGTTCATATAACCTTTGTCTGCTCTTATGGACTCTACTGTCGCCCATTCATTGAAAGCCTTCCGACTGTTCAAGGAGAACGTTTTAGAAGTAAAAGTATTATCAAATTCATTGCAAATATGTTTAAACACTGTTCCATACAAAAATTAGATCATTTTGGTATGAAAGTGATGGAAGTTTCTTCACTACATTACTTCTAAATTTCTCCAAGCGACGTGCATTTACAGGAACAAACACAATTTTCTCATCTGCTTGCTTTTTGTGAACATAAGATTATGAAACTAACTGTCCACAGTGATCAGAACTCAATGTTTGAATTATACATTTATGCAACGGCTTAACATTTGTAAAATGTTATCTATACATGTTGCACTACATTCAATAATACGCGTTGGCTCTAAAATAAATTAAAAGACCATATGATTTAAACAATGATCTAATTTTAATATTGGTGGAGGAAGCTTCTAGGAGATTGATATTGAAGTCTCCACATATTACAACAGATTTATTCTGTTTACTAGCTGTTACCCGCGGCTTCGCCCGCATGGTCACTGAAATGAACTATCCATTGCTTTTTGAATTGAAAGAAAACTGAGTTTTATAGATTTGTCAGAGATGCAGCCATTAAAAGAAACTGAGCAAAATTGATTCGTCAGCCTATTTAAATGTTTTGAAACGCAGTTTAGGAAAGCATGAAAATAGCCTGATTATTCAAATGGAAATGGGATATTTTTTAATTAAAGGAAACAATATAATTATCCGTCAGGGATGCAGACTTTGAAAGGAACTGAGCTAAATTGATTCGTCAGAGATGCAGTTTTCTGAATTGAAAAGAAACTGAGCCAAATAAAAGATTCGTCAGAGATGCAGCCTTTTGAGTTGAAAGGAAACTGAGCTTAATAGGTCCATCAGAGGTGCAGCATTTGGAATTGAAAAGAAACTGAGCTAAATAAAATTTTGAATTGAAAGGAAAGATTTGTGGAATTCTGATTAATTGATTGTGGAATTTTGGAAAAAAACTGAACACTATTTTAAGACGCTACTGTACAATGTTATATGTTTTTCCATTCAGGGAAAGAATGTGAGATTCTGGGCATTTGACACGCGAACATGCTACATACAGCTGACCATGAGAGAAGCACGGTTTTTCTAAGTTGACCCCACTACCTGTAACGTTTGCCCTTGCTTTATTAATTTTCATTGCAAAACTGAGCTTAATAGAACTGCAACCTTTTGAATTGAAAAGGAAGATCTGTGGAATTATAGGGATCCGTGGTATAATAACATTTTCACCTTTCCTACGCCTGTCAAAATTGTAGCACCGATTATGTTCCGTCCAAGATATGTCACACGCAGCCTTGTCCGTTACATAACCGAGGACCATCTAAATTTCGCATTAGCATGACTGGGACGCCTAATTTTAATTGAAACTTATGTGAGGCACACCTGACAACTCTAGAGAATTTAGAAACTCTACGGGATATGAAGTGCTCTGTTCTGTGTCCATAACTGTGTCTACTGACAAATACTCTGTTATTTCTCCTGCTACTTCGCTTAATATATCTGAATTTATTTTGTTAACGCTCTCATTTTTTGGTGCAAGAATCGCCCTTTCACATAACCATTTGTCTTCATGCATGTTGTTCGTTAAATCTGAATAAACGCTCGCAATTAATTCGGAATGACTCTGTACTAAATTACAAAAATCTCTCGTCAATTTAACGCAGCCCTCAGCATCCGTTTCCAACCGCCCATCGCCAATTTTAATAGTGTGTCAGCATAGTTTCCAGCATTGATATCATTATACAAATGCACTCTCATATTCGTAGTTAAACTGAATTTTGTCACCTTGTTCCATAAAATAGACGACTTGAGGCATGCTTTAATTTCATCTGCAGGTGCCCTTTTGAATGACAGGTAAAGTTTGGCGAAAGTCACCAGCCAGTAAAACCACCATTCCTCCCATTACATCGGTATTGCTGCAAATTCTGGAGCGTTCGATTTAGTGCTTCTACAGCTTTTAATGCGACATTGTACTTTCGTCCCACTAAAAGTTTGCATTGTCGTAGCATTATACCTCGTGCACTATTTTGCTAAAGTTGCAGATCGGCGATTCTTCCTGGGCTGATTTAGAGGAAGATTTAAAACAGAATGTGCAGTGCGGCCCCGCTTAGCAGCGTGGCGGCTATACCGGAGGAAGCTACGGCCACAGCAATGTTTTTATTTTTCCGTACTTGCGCTAATAATAAATTTAACAAAATGTCTTCCCAGTTCCTCCAGGGACATCTAAAAGAAAAGTGCACCATTTCCAGATTCAATTTGTCCTAATACTTTGTCAAAACTCGTTTTTGTTCGGGAAGCAAGCGGGTATAAATTCGGCTACTTGCTGCTGCATAGCTGGTATATCGTAGTTTGTTTCGTATAATTTCATCACTTAGTTCATTTTCAGTTGTTCGCTGAGGGCTTATCATTCCAAAGTCGCTTAATTTTTGCCTACCATTGCTATTACTTTATCTTCGATTTTTCAAGTGCTTCATTATAAATGTGTTCATTGTATGTCATGTTCGCGTGTGTCTGCTGTAACCTTCGCAAAATATCTTCCGCCATGTACTCTTTATATTTGTCCCACATTTATGTGCATTAGATAGCCTGCAAGATGATATGAGAGTTGCATAAAGATCCCTAATTTTGGCTGGTGACTGGCACTGCACAGCTTCCTCCATGGTTTCATCCCAGTGATTATCGTTTTCTAAAAGATGCAGAGCTTCATGCTTCTCTATAAGTTGCGCATTCCTGACCGTTGACAGTTTTAAGGTCTTATATCCTGTAGGACCCAGAACATGGTGCAACAGCAATCGTAAACAGAAACATTCAAAATTAGTTACATGGACGGTATACACGACCAAGGGCATCTGATGACTTTACACCGTGCCAATTTGCAACAGACGCGCCTTGAATACGGCGTTTCCATTCCTTCCTAGATGTGTTCCAAGTATAATAGCGGGGACTTCAGAATATAACAACGTTTTTGCAAAGTCGGTTTGACAAAGTTGAAAGAAGGCTGTTAGTGTAGTTTTGGCGGTGATGCAATTCTTTCTTGGAAATTTCTTTCGGTGAAATATACACGCTCTCCATTTTCTAAGTGCACAGCAAGGTGAGTAACTGTTGGGTGCCTTTTGTGTAAAGGAAGCCAAGGAGACGCCACGCTGCCTCGTTACTGCTGAAATAACGCCCTGCTTGAAAGGTCTGTTCTTCATTAACGGATTTGCCTCACCTTCACTCCTGAGATTAAATATTGCTTGGTTGCTTCCTTTCTTTATGTACTTACAGGGTAGCTTGTATAAAGGGTAGCCATTGTCATTGTGCACTGTTTCTTTTAATAGCTGTTTAGGGAATTTCTTTGTACATTTTCCTTCTTTCATACATGGCGATATTAATTTCGTGGTCCACATGGACCGTGAATCATATTTCGGACGATGGTATCATACAATTCTTTATCTTGCTCAGGATCCGGAATCTCGGCGCTTATTATGTCGTCTATTTGGCTGGGCCGCAACTTCTCTTTAAGCCATATTAGAATGTGGGCATGCGGTAATCCTCTTTTTGCCATTCAATTAATACATGAAGCACTGCACCTCTCCGAAAATTTTCCTTTGTTAATTACATACATTAATTTTGTACTTTTAATCTAAATACTCTAGCAACTAAATCATGTCTGTCAGTACTTTTTGGCCCGGCATTAGCTCCTCGGTTATTTCTTTCCATGTGGGATTGCAAGTAAAAGTAACAAAAAGATCAGGTCTTCCGTAAGTTCGTACATAGGCGAATGCGTTTTGTGTGTACTCATGTAGGTAGCACGGACTGTTAACGAATGATGAGGGCAGAATTACCATTTACATTGGCGTCGCTAGAAACTGCATCTTGTAAATGTATATAATTCTCAACGCGCAGCTTTTTTGATTTAAAGATATATAACGGAGACGTTCACTTTCTACCTTCACATACATGTCTACCAAAAATTGATGAAATAATTGTCTACACCGGGCTAAGAGGTTAAAATCATTTTCTCGCAACATCATATGATACGCATAAAATCCACACATGATACTTTTTGTTCGGGTAGGCTCCTTTGTGACCAGGTTAATGAGTGGAATTTGAAAATGATAACCTCTTATCCTTTGCAATAAATCAATGGGTATTGCAGAGCGTCATAAAACTTGTGTATCGGCTACCCGTTGCAACGTATCATCACGTGCTCAAGACAATGTCTCGTGAAGAAAATTGATCACCACTAATTACGGCTGCTATTTCGTTTATCAAGGTGCATTGTAGCGCCTTTCATGCTCTCCTCGAGGGGTCCGATCTGCGTGAATGACGACTTTATAATCCTTCAGGTAGGTTTTCTAAAGCAGTTTTAAATGTTTTGACTAAAATGTTACGTTTATGCAAGAATCTTTGAATTTTGAACACTGTGTCTCTCTCAACTCCCTGGATAAATTGGCAGCGACGCTCTACCTCAATTTCTTCGTCACCCATAAAATATACTTGTAAAAATTTATGCTGTTCGTTTTCAGCTGGAAAAAGTGAACCTATTCTGTGATAAATTTGCCCTTTCACCGTAAATGTAGGCGAAAATCCCGGCATTATTATTTCCCGGTCAACTCGAAGGACGTCATTTGAAAGCATGAGTTATATTTCCGGATCCTGTTTAAAAGCGCCGTGACTCATTAGCATCATATAAAGAGTTTTCAAAGGTTATTCTGGTTCCCAAGTAACGGAAGAGACACTTTGCCATTGGAACAGCACATGCCTGCGGTCTCATCTTTCCATTTTAAAGCGCTGCAAAATCGACACGCCTTGTCCATCAGTCCGATAACAAATAACCAGTGATTTTTATAATCAATCAATATTTTGATCATAATTGAATGCTGCGTCATTAAAAACCGACCAATTGTTTCTTTGAAAATTTTGTCGACGTTCAGCTTGGAGCTGTGCATTTGCATCTCTTCGCGCCTGTGTCTGTTCTGGTGTTTCAGATGCCCTTATAGTAGATTAACGTTCAGCTTGCTCAATGAGTCTGTGTTGAGTTTCATCAGGTGTTTCCGCGGCTCTTAAGGCGGCCTGACGTTCCGCTTGTTCGAATAGCCTTTGCTGACTTTGAGCAGGTATTTCAGTAGCTCTTATAGTAGATTGACGCTCTGTCTGTTCAAGACGCCTTTGCTGACGTTGAGAAGGTGTCTCAGATGCTCTAAAAGCAGCCTGACGCTTTGCTTGTTCTTGCCTTCTCAGTTCAGCATCTTCTAAAGATTCTAGCGATCGAGCTAATCTTTTCGCTTGTCTTTGAGAAGATAATCTTGAAAGGCTGGACTTACGTTTGCGAGGCATTAGGAAGTAAGAAAAAACCTATTTATAAAAAAACTAAATTAAAAAATTAAATTTCCTTTTAAATATTTTTTTTAAAAGCAAATCCAAAATATTATTAGCATTAGTCAATATAAATATAACCAACGAAAAAAGAAGTAAGTGTATAGGTACCGTATACACTATCTATACTATTAATATTCCTTTGAAATATTGTTAAACAACCTAAAACAACGAAAACCAATTCACGATTCTAAATAAACAAAATCCAAAATCAAAGCCAGAGTCTAAATATGTATAAAGGAATACCAACCAAATGAACAAAACCGATCCAAGAAAATACACAAATCCGAAAATGAAAGCCAATATAAATCCATTCAACCTTAACCAAATCACAAAGCAAATAACAAACAACCGAAATCGAAAGCAGGTAGTCGAATAAGCTACGAAATAGAAACAATTTAAGCGTATAGGTACCGTATGCACTATAAGTTGACGCGCGGCTCAACGGCGGGAGTTAAGTACATGTCAGGAAACATTTCGTTACCGCGTTTTAAAAACCTAGTAACGACATCTAGCGGAATCAATTTAAACTATGTATACGTTAGTTAATAAGAACTCTCAAAAAATATTTTTTTCTTATAATTTTGCACAATTTTTCTTATTGTAATACCGATTCATTCATAACCACATATAAGAACTGTATTCATTTCCGTTCAATAAATATTACTAAGGCTTATTAATAAGGCTTACTAAGAACTGTTTCTACCATTGTTAAGTAATAGTTAAGGGTGAAAGCGTGACAGGTGGTGATAGTATTTCTGATCCATACTTATAATCACGCCTGTAACCCTTGCGGGGTAGGCAGAGCATCAACGGATTACTTAATATCGTCTGCGAGGTTATCGCCTATTCTGTGAATTACGATGCACCAAAACGTTTGAAGAAAATCAGCTGGTGAATTTTATGTTTTCTGTCGCTCTCCTCCCGGTCCTGCGTGGAAAAATACAGATCCATACATTTTTTATCTTAATTTTGGTAAAAAGACATAATAATCCAGATATTCTGACCTTCTGTGTTCGTCCATCGTACCGTCGTCCGTGGCGCCACCTAGCTGAATTTAATTTTGCAACATATTCGATTTTCCCACGGGAATGATATGTTTTTCCGCTGAAAAAAGTAGCCTATGTCACTCTACAGCCACCGAACTATCCCCATACAAATAATCATGCAATGCCGCCGCTCTGTTGCGACGTGAAAGAAGGACAAACAAACAAACAAACAAACAAACACACTTTCGCATTTATAATATTAGTATGGAAGTATGGATTAAGCTTAACAAAAACTTCCTCCATAATTTTTTCAAAAGTATTGTATATAGAACATGGGGGTCTGTAGACGCTCACAACAATGAAGCGCTCAAACTCAACACATGACATTTCCACAGTTCGCTGAACAGAGAGGCTCACAATATCTTTACGTTCTTTACATTATAATAATTTACTAGCTAATATTAACGAGCCACTTCTTAAAACCGTTTCTCTATTAAACGAACTGACCATCTGGTGATTACTGAAATTAAACATTATGTTATAAGCTTTTAACCAATGTTCAGTAGTACATAAAATATGAATATTGTTGCTATTTAAGAATACCCTATTGATGTTCTACGTAATAGATTTGATATTCTAAGCATGTTACTTAGAAAATTAAAAACTCAGTCCCATATTTATCACTCTTAATATTTTCTTTAAATTTATATGGGACCACCCCCCTTTTTTACTTCTTATAAGCCAGTGCTTGAAAATAATCCCACCTGGTGGTAAGTGGTGATGTAGCCTTAGATGGTAAATCGCACTGTCTTAGTGTAACAAAGGCCTATTCACTCTTGCCTTGAAGACGCCCAGATCGTATTCGGACGGAAAGATAAACGCCGGCAAATTATTCCACAAATTATTTCATTACCCCTATTTAATAAAACAAAATCATTTAAATCGGTTCAGCCAAAACGGTGGAAAAACAGTGAAAATCCAAAGAAAAACATAACTGTGTAGGCAGATAAATAGGAAATTCTTAATTGCACTCAAAACAATTTGGTACAAAGGCGAACTGTATGCCGAAAAGGAATTCTCTGCTAGCTAACCTTTGGTAGAGAGGTGAGAGCTATGAGTAGAGCCGAAACAGAAAAAAAAACTAGCTTATTCAAACATGTTATTTGAATTGCATTATATAATAGCCATGTATTGGCGGTGTCACCATATCAACCACCCCCTAGCATCAACTGGGTGTCGTGTCTGGGCGACAGAGGGACTAAACAAATAAAAAACTACGGTTGCCAAACCGCCTACCAAGCGATTCAACTATGGCAAATATCCCCCCGATGAGGCAATCTATGAGGGAGACCTACGTTCAACTTTTACAGGCTGTAATGGATACAAGAATTGCTCACTTCAAGTATAGGATTGATAGAAATAACGAAATAAATAATTCATCAACTTCTTTAAATAAAAGCATTTTACTGGCCGTGGCAGTGGACTTTTGATAGGCTATAATGACAAAGTACATAAAAAAACATACGCGTTGAATATAGAATCTTCTAGTTTTTTTGTACTCGGTTAAAAAAAAGCGTAAAATAAGTTTTATTCAGTGTATAGTTAACGCTAACGTTGTCTTACTGCGGTGACACAGACAGAACCAAGATTAAAGACAAATTACGGCCACTGACTTAATTTATACATTATCTCACCAATTGCGATTTAGAACGGAATGTTTCCGTTTAAGCGATTATCTATGTCCTTGTAAATTATTCCTCTAATGGGTTTATGATGTTTAATTAATGTGTACCCTAAAGGATACCGAGCTAATTAGTATTATAATTATTTAATATACTTTCGGATACCTGGGCCCATAGCACAAACTTTTGTCGAAATTTTATTTAATGAATCTCATTTATATCTGTTTTACCTTTGAAACGTATTTTGTGACATTCCTTGAGGGAGTCATATGTTTAGCCGTTAACTTGTGACTGTAATGATGACGAAAATAACTTACTTAACTGTCAAATATGTAAGAAGTCAAATATATACGAAAGAAATTGAAAAGTCTGTCCGTAATATCAAAATGCCTTATATTCAACTGAGACACTAACTGTTAAATAATGAATAACCATTTTTTAAATATTCTTCTGTCTGTCTCTCCAGGCTAATCTTCGTAATGGCCGAACCGATTGTTATGAAACTTCACTAACGAATAGAGAGCAATGCCAGGAGTGATCTATGCTATATTTTATCCAAAAAAATTAGAGAATTAAAAAAGAAACGGAAAAATTTATGAAATAAATGGTCTTTGATCCTCTTAAATTTAATACGTTACATTAATAGTTTAACTTAAATCTTGAAATACGGTACCGTTTTTTGAATTTATGGAAATGCGACTGTTATATTGAAAAAAGGCCAGATTAGGAGTACCCTTAACCGACGAGCGTGTATGCGTAGATATATGTATGTAAAGGAGGCGAGAGAGGTGTGCCAGGATCGTGCCAAATGGAAGTCCGTAGTCTCTGCCTACCCCTCTGGGTGACAGGCGTGAGTGTTTATGTATGTAGAAATGCGACTTTGGCACATGCTTGAAAAGTCCTATATTCAGATAACAAGAGCTTGATAAAGAATAAAAATATCAAGCTTGATTCTATTTGTTCATTAAAACATTCTCTTTATAACGACTATTATTCAAGTGATACAAAAACTGCTAAAAAACCGCCTAGAAGAGTATATTAATTGCGTTATGAAAGTGCTTTAAAGAAAAAATTTTTTTCGCGACAAAAAATTTAAACGTTTAAAATAACGCTGAAGTTTTACAGTCAAGCTTCGCAAGCAATCGTAAAGAATTCTTAAGTAGTCACGTGTAAGAGCTTGTAAATTACTTAAAAGAACCTTAGTGCACTTGCTTACTATGAGAGTATTCTTTTGTATACAAAAAACTTGATTCAGAGTTTATTCGTCATCATCATTATCGACAGCTTTTTCAAGTCTGCACGTATACTTGGGTAATTTGTCTCAAACCTGGGTAGGCGTATTGATTAGTGCAGTGCTGTTATCCTCAATTTGATATTACCGTTCCCCACCAGGCTTTTTGTAATCAGATGGTAACCATAGCCTCGTACAATTTGGTTTGTGGTGGCAGCGTAAAAAGACTGTAAAGTTTTGAGATATTCGACATAATGGTGGAAAAACTAAATAAAATGCCAAATTTAACGCGATAGAGGTACACTGCAGCTGTATTATGGCTGTAGCAAGGAATGGTGAACTAGACCAAGGAGAGACCTCGTTCTCACATAATACCAGCATAAAATAGCAGCCATGTGATGGTGATCTAAAGAGAATCCATCACCCTATCAGCCAAACCCAGGCAAATTTCTAGGCAGAAAAAGGCCCATGCGCTCATCTACTAACTTACTTCAGGTAATATGGTTTTTAGAAGCAAGGGTGACAAATGAGCATACAGCTCATCCGACAGTTGAGTCTGCCCATTTGTGCTGTAACTACATTAGCCTGCTGCGTGGCTCTATCACGTATAGAGCTATAGAGTATATATAGTTCAAGTTATAATTGTTGTATTTTTATTTATTTATCCTTTATGCAAACACCTACAACTGGGGTTATGTATGCCTTATGGCATTCTCTACCAGTCAACCATGGGAGAAATAGAATAAAAGTAAAAAGTTTTTAAACCAAAAATTAATTGAAATAAAAAAATTATTGAAATTTCATTAGCTCTTTTAATGTTTCACCAAAGAACCTACTTCCTTTAAATAAATTCTGTGGCTCTTTAACCGAGACTTCTTAAGAAAACGTTGACCAAATTAATGTTGAGTGGGCGCACTGTAGAGCATAGACTTAGAATATATTTACGCCAGTATATTCTAAGTCTGTAGAGCCACGAAAACGGCTTCATAAAATATAGTTTTTTTGTATAGCAATTAAAAAATTGCGTGTTGTCAGAAGAGATACACGTATTATATAAAACAGGGACGCGATCCTAAGCTACTGGCGTTTAAACGGTTAAAGTTGCTAAGCGAGCTATGAAGAGAGCTACACTGGGAGGATTTTTTCGTAAAAGAATCATTTGGGCTGCAGTTAAACTGGGTTAACTCATTTTATCCACAAAGATCTAGGGGCAATCCCTTAATAAATAGAGTGATGATTAGATCTGGTAAAATGTATAGGAAGCTTTTTACAATGAGAGGAGGCTGGTGCCCAGCAATGGGACGTATAAAGACTGTTACTTTACTTTTGACTTTTATTATTATGTAGTGGCGGTATAAGAATATCCTTTACCCCACGTCCCGTGGGTGTCGTAAGAGGCTGATAAAGGAGATGGACAGCAACATCTTCCTGATCAGAACTCAAATAATAAAATTCTGCGTTTGCCAACCCGCCTGCAAAGCGTGGCAACTATGGCAAAATCCCTATGAGGCAATCTATGAGGGAGGCCTATGTTCAGCAGTGAACTTATATAGGATCTAGTGGATGGATGAATATATTGGTATTAAAATTGATTAACTCCTGTAACTAAAATCATTTTTCCTGGCTTAATATTATAATCGCTTTAAAGAGATGAGCTTTCAATATAAAATAAATGGAAACTTTCTTAAGTAAAAATGCAAAAAACAAATATCTTAATCTTATAAATTTTTTAATTTTCCGTTATGATTGAATCTAAAATATTAAGTACATTAAAACTAATCAGAATTAAGTAAAATAAGTAATAGTAACAGGCCCACTTTGGTTACAGGTCTCTCATTCACTTCGAAAGGCTTCCAATTCTTATTTAGTGGATAAAGTAACACGTTGACGATTGAAATTTTAATTTATTATGTCGAAAAAAATCATTTATTTTCATTTCTGAGTAGTTTTTAGAGAAGGGAAGTCCGTCCGTCTAATGCGTGTTTACAAATGCATCTGAAAGCACAAGCCCTCATGGCTCCAGCAGTGGATCAGCAGCCTATTGCTCAGCCGTCGACTACGTTTTGTCCGCGGGTGGTATGGAGATACCTATCTCTCCGCGGTATCACGACTGTATCCACACGCATATTGTGTGACCTGGCAAAACTCACTCGGAGCGGCTACCTCAGGCAGGGCCTTTGCGTCAGCCCAGTAGCTTTCCCTTCGTTCACCATGAGTGATCAAGCCACGGCTAACACTCAAAATCGTTAATAATACGATACGACGCCTCTAAACCAGGTACCTTCAGAAGAAATAGATTCGGAGATGGTTCTACTGCTAGGTAAGTGAGACATTTGGCTCTAAAAGTTAACATACTGTTTTATGTTAACCTTCGGCAGGAAACCCTTTTTTTTGCATACATAAATAACAACAGGGGTGTCGCATCACCCTATATTTAAATAAAACGGTAATGTGTGAGAGAATCAAAGTTATTTATTATGAGATCAGTCGCTTATAAAATAAAATAATATGAAAATAGTGCTAATTACGGCACCGATAATTTGGTTTTTTTTAAGTGCATTTCGTACCTTGAGAAGAACAAAAGCATAAGTGGCCTTATGTCGATTTGTTTGTTTTTACGCCATCAAAAAGAGCAACGCAAATTATAAAAGCTCAATTTTTTCAGATTTTTCTTATAAGTATTAAGGAAGTAGTGTTGAAATTAGTTATCTGTGCATTTTTACCTTTGAAAAAAATATAATGACTAAAAAAGTAGTTTTATGGATTACGCAGAAAATAAATAATTAACCTACACGTACATAGCTTGACAACTTTTTAAACCTGAAGAAATATAATTATTAATTTCAGTTAACGTTTGAAAGTATTTTTTGTCGCAAAATTTTAAATGTTGTAATTCTTGTAAACATTATAACATAAATTTTCCTTGTTCAAAATTATTATTAAAATTATTAATACACGAATCATCATCATTACAGCCCTTCACAAGTCCAATGCTGAACATAGGCCTCCCCCAAGGAATGCCACAAAGCATGGTCCGGAGCCACCTGCATCCATCGACTTCCTGCATGTCTTACCAGGTCGTCACTCCATATAGTGGGGGGTCGCCCTATACTTCGCCTACCGGTACGAGGCTGCCACTCGAGAACCTTTTTTCCCATCAGTTGTCGGTTCTTTGAGCTATATGGCTTCAACAATGACGTGTACAGCTGCCCATAGAACCTCTCAATCTCACTCAAAATCTCAGGTGTCCCGGAAACGATGATGCCGTCGGTCTTCAGCTTTGACAGTTGGCTCTTTTTGGCAGACAGATCTCTGGCAAAGACTTTGGAGCCTTGGTTCCGCTCGATCACTTCTTCAATACAAGCTGTATTGAAGTTGCGTAATTCCCGCCGCATGCATTTGGAGATCTGTCTGTTCAGTTGCCTGTATGCTGTGCAATCTGTTAAAGACTGCAGCTTCATTTCTCGTCTAACAGCCATGAGATTAAAAGTGTGATCGGAGAGTTTTTGTGTTCCTCTGCGGCGGGTCTTGCAGAACTTAGCTAGCTCCGACCGCATGGACAGTTTTCACGAGCTTGTCTTTCATATCGTCCACTGCATTGCAGTCTTCTAGGCACTGAAAACGGTTTTGTAACTCGAGCTGAAAGGTTTCGGGACTTTGGATTATAGCACGAGGAGGACGGAGTGTTGACTTCATTAGACGAGACCTCTCCAACTTAACGTTTAGTTTCAGTGTGCCTCTAACCGTTCGGTGATCGCTACCAGTTTTCACCCTCGCGATCACTGAGATATCACTGAACAGTTGTCGTCTGGTCGTCATAATGAAGTCAATCTAATTTTTTGTCAAACCGTCGGGGCTCGAACATGTCTACTTTCTGTGGGGTCGCTTCTGGAAGAAAGAGTTCATCATAAAGAGTCTCTCTTTCACCATGAAGTCGGCCAGGTGCTGGCCCCTTGGGTTCCTTTGCCCTATTCCGAATTTCCCTACCTTCAGTTCACCGTTCTCTCTTGTGCCTAGTTTTGCGTTGAAGTCTCCCATTAACACCGTATATTGGGTTTTGGAGGAATGCATTGCTCTAGATATATCCTCATACATTTCCTCCACCTCCTCATTGCGATTTGCCGAGGTTGGCGCATAAACCTGTATGACCTTCAGCGAATACCGTTTGGTAATTCTGAGTATAAGATACGAAACCCTCGTCGACACACTCCCAATTTTTACGACGTTGTTAACGAGAGACTTGTGGACAATAAATCCGACACCTACTTGCGACAGATGGTCACCCTCCCGGTGATAAAACAAGTTGCTGGATTCGAGGATTACCGTGTGCTCCCCCTTTCTTCGGGCCTCGGATAATTCTAAAATATGCCAGCGTAACTTGTCTATTCATTTTTCCAGCTCCAGGATCTTCTCGTCCATCCTCAGGGTAAAAGTTACATCCTATATACGTCCCACTGCTGGGCACAGGCCTCCTCTTAAGGTGCGTGCGTTGTATGTTGCCAGGTCGAGTCGTCTTAGGTGTGAACCGAACCTCAACCGGAGATTCTTAGCACCCCCTGCCCCGCCGTTGCCATGGTCGCCAGCGTAGCCAGGAATAGCGGGGCCGCCGGGGACTGGGGGCCGTCTCTTCGTAACTTTCATCAGGGGGATATTTGCCATAGTTGCTACGCTTGGCGAGCGGGTTGGCAACTTCAGTTTTTTTATTGTAATATTGCTGTTTTCAGGAAAATGCTGCTGCCCATCTCTTGGCTGGTGCCAAGAGTGGGCAGCAGCATTTTGGCTCCCACTGTTGCATTTTACGACACCCACGGGAAGACATGGGGTAGTGGATTTTTTTAACCGCGAATATCCTAGTCCATGTCAGATGCTGTTTTTAATTTTTATGAGTATAAGTGGTTTTCATGTCAACAGTTTGCAAATAATAAATTGTAATTTAATTATTAAACTTCATAGGTTTTTATTTTGTTATGTACGTCAGATGCTGTTTTTAGTTTTTATAAGAATAAGCGGTTTCCAAATGGAAAGTTCCTAAATAATAATGTAGCACAATTATTAGATAATTTTGAATCCTATGATCTCATTTCATACGTTAAGATAACGTTAATGTTTTAGTTTAATTTTAGGCGCAAGATTTTTTTTATTACTGTTTTTAATTAAAGTTAACTTTATATTGCCAATTAAAAATAGCAGCATGGTCTGGTTTTTATTTTAATAAAAATTATTTGATTTGAAAAATAGTATGCTTTTTATTGTTTCATTAAATAATTAACTAATTTTCCCATAACAAAGTGTACTTCCGTCATAAGAAGATATTATCTAGTGAGAAAAGATGTTAACGTTTTTAACCACATGTGCTTCTCATATTTTTCAAATAGAAAAAAGACATAAAGAGTACTTATTTTTATTATTCAACAAATTAGTTCAGTGAAATATTACTTCCTTTTCAGACTGATTCCATTCCATGGTAATGTATTCACGAATATTTTTTCTAAAATTATTAATTTTCTAAAGAACATTGGTGTATCTATTCATACATTTCTCTTTTAAAAAAAGAGGCTAATAAAGTGTAGCGTAATTTAAATAAAAGTTAATAAGTCATTAAAAATAGAAGTTAATATAACTTCTATTTTTAGCTTGCTTCATTAATGAAAAGAGTATTTTTTTATGCGATTTTTCATTAAAAATGCGAAATTGCCAGATTCTTCAATAAAAAGATATTAAGAAATAACTAGTTTTTTCGCTCTCTTGTAAAATGTACTTTTAACACTTATGCTTTTGTTCTTCTCAAGGTACGATTTATCTTCGCGATGTTCAGAGCAAGCGGACTGAACGCAATATTTTTCAAAAAGTGTTTAATTTTTTGTCCCGTTTTCTTGAACACAGTGCACATTTTGCCTGTTTTGGCAACTTTGCAGGGGGCTCTCTTTCAGTAGGGTCCTGGTTTATATTTAGAATATAACGTAACAGTGACTCCTTATTCGAAAACCGACGTCTCATGTGCAGTTCCGGCAATTGTAAAGCTAATATCTTTAAATAACTGCTCCAGAACTTGTTGACAAGAGTGTTCAGATGTTTAGACCATAGAATTGACACCAGCTTGATCCATCATTCCATAGAAGTATCGAAGCGGCCAACGTCTGGTATTTAGCCGAAATATATGTATGTACTTTTAAGTATGCAAAGTTACATACTTAAAAGTAGTTTCGGTACTGCTCATCCGAAATCCAAGCCATTTTCATATAAAAAATCAAACATTTATATCAATATCACAATAAAATTAAACCTACGTAAGAAGCACCAGGGGAGACGAGTCACCCCAGCAAAGACAAATTAACAAAAATAACAACATGACACGGTGACGCGTGTGACTGACTGCATTCACTCCAATTGGAAAATAGATCGAGCGTTAGAAAGAGACAAAAACAATAACAACAAAATATTGAAACTTTTTTCGGGTCACCCCAGATGCCTATCTAAGGTTAATAATTATTATTTAAGTAGGTGTAGGTGAGCAACCCGAATTAGATACGTACAGGCACCTATGAAATTTTTAATTACAGCTCTGCTCATTAAGTTAACGTTCTCAGCGGAGAAGGAAAACATCGCGAGGAAATCTGCTTTTTGAGAATAAAATATTTTGTAAACATGTGAAGTCGGCCAAAAAGTTCTGCTTTTTAAAATTTCTCATGAAGGAGAGCCTGTAGACTGCTGGGTGGTAGGACAAAGGGAATGAACTTTCATAAACCAACATCTATCTTTATTTTTATCTTTTTAAAAAAACGTTACCCCCACACTAGGATTTTCTCCTGTATCGTTGAGGCAGTTTACAAACATAAATTTCACAAGGACAAACATCCAGACCCGGAACAATTGCTTGTAGGCCATACAAATACTTGTTCCGTGCGTGATTCGAACCCACAGCCACCAGCGCTGCAACCCATTGCTAAGCCACTGCGCCACGGAGCCGTCATCTGATTCTATTAATTATTTAGATATCACGAAGTTACATTATTACATTATATATGGATTAATTAATATAAAATTCTAACAAAAACGCGTTTCACCAGACATCCACTCTTGACAGATTGGTGTTTCAAACTCACATATTTGTATTATCATTAGCGCAAAGTTTCTTCGCAGTACATCATAACTTTGTACATCAATCAATTACGTACAAAAATTTAGAGGCTTTTCTACTCAACTTGGTTTGCATTAAAGTAATTAATAAGCATGACATTCAGAATTATTATTGGTGAATCATCATTCTTCAATGAATTTACAAAAAATTACGTTGTTTTTCTACAAAATACTCGATATGTATTGCATGTGGTAAGTATGAAAGTTTTAACTTTTACTCCAGATGCCGAATTTGTTCTGTGTTTCATATGGTGATATTCGGTGTCCATCTTAGTCCTCAGTGGCGACAACGCATCGGCATTTTGATTCTTAATCGAGGATAAATGTAAATGTCTATGAGCCACAACTTCCACTTACCATTAGATGAACTGTGTGCTCGTTTGTCCTCCTACGTCGTCTTGTCGTGTGTTCCTCATCATGAAAGCGCAAATTCGGTCTAACATGGAGTACTCTATATGGAGTAATATATATGGGCTGGTGTTGCAAACTGCCACCTAGCAGCGTCGGACTGAGTGGAAGGCATGCTAAGAGGCTTATTTATGATATTAAAAAAATATTAACACCATATACATTTCTTCTAACTAAGCCTTATTTTATTACTGGCTGTGATAATAGTTTCGCTCGGCTCGATTTTTATGCTTAAGAAAATATACAAAATTCGCATTTCTACGTTCTGCTATAAACCGCATATCATCAAAGGCAGTGAAACATATTCAGTTCAGTTTTATGTAGGTAGTATGCATTATACTTTACAACGGCAAGACCACAGGCGAGTTTGGATTTATAGCGGAGCCTTAAAAGCGGCTGTAAAACCGGTTCGTCCTTCAGAAGCACTTCAATTCTGTCATCCATGGTGGCACTATATTGGAAGCGTGGAGCAAAAGACTTGTTCTTAAAGATAGACGCCAGCACTCTATTGAAGAACTGCAGACCGATTTCTATTCTGAGCCGCGTCTACGTGCTGTTTTCGAGAGTCACCACGAATTGTTTTGCACGCAGACTCGATAACTTCCAGCCTCCCGAACAAGCCGGTTTCCGAAAAGGCCTTAGTAACATAGACCACATACTTACCCTTCGGAAAATTGTACATAAGAGCCAAGAGTACAATCTACCAGTTTGACTTGCGTATGTGGACTATGAGAAAGCTTTTGGTTCCGTCGAAATTTTGGCGCTATTTACCCTTCAGCGGTGCCAAGTTGACTGTCTGTATATTGAAGTGTTGACATGTTTGTACAGTAGGGCTACGATGGCTATCCGAGTACAGAACTAGTGTACGAAACCCATCCAACTGCAGAGAGGTGTAAGGCAGGGTGACGTTATATCCCGAAACTCTTTAACGCTGCATTGCAAGACGATTTCAAGCTACTGTACTGGAAAGGATACGGTATTAATATCAAAGGCGAGTACATCACACACCTTCGATTTGCCGACGACTTAATTCTTATGACAGAATCGCTGGAGGACCTAAGCACTATTCTCAATGATCTCAATAGTGTCTCTCAACAGGTAGGTGAACATGGACAAAAGGTCATGTGTAACATCCTTACCACACCTATGCCGGTAGTCGTTGGGAGCACTATGCTCGAATTTGTTGACGAGTATGTTTACCTAGGACAAATAGTCCGACTAGGTAAGTCCAACTTCAACCTAGAAGTCAGTCGAAGGATTTAACTCGTCTGGACACTGTTCGGGAGATTACGAAACATCTTCTCGTCAGGCATACCTCAAAAGTTCAAAACAACACTGTACAATCAGTGCGCGTTGCGAGTGATGACTTATGGATCTGAGACGTGATCCTGCACTGCTGGTCGTATGAGGAAGCTTAAGGTCGCTCAGCGAGCTATGAAGAGGGCTGTGCTCGGGGTTTTTCTGTGTGATAGACTTAAAAATGAGGATATACGCAGAAGAACCAGAGTCACCGACAAAGCCCAATGGATTAGTAAGTTGAAGTGGCAATGAGCTGGCCATATAGCACGAAAAACCGACAACCGACGGGGAAGAAAGGTTCTTGAGTAGTAGCCTCGTACCAGTAGGCGAAGTGTATGGCAGCCCCTCACTAGATGTAGTGACGACCTGGCAAGAGATGCAGGAAGTCGATGGATGCTGGTGGCTCAGGACCGTGATTTGTGGCATTCCTTGCGGGAGGCCTATGTTCAGCAATGGATTTGTGAAGGGCTGTAATAATGATGATGATGATTCCATAAGCCAGCAAGGGCTTGTTAACAAAAGACGCCGTTTGAATAATGGCCGGCAAATTGTACGATTCGCTATTATTCAAAATAATGGCGAATCGTAAAATTTGCCGTCGACATTTACCTATATGAGCTTATTTTTTGCATTGCCACACATGTCCAAATCACATCACTCTATGTTTTGAATGGATAAGATCACTGGACAACCCTCGAGTAACTGTGGCCTACTTCAAATTCGACAGACTCACGATTTTGGGAACGAGGCTCACGCGCACGCTCATTTACTATATTTGTAATTCTTACATGTTTTTTTATTTACTTTTATTTGTTTACTTTTAACAAGTTATATAACATTTTAAGTCTATTACTAAGTCCCACGACGTTAAGAACGAGATATATTTAATCCGGTGCGAAGGAACAAATATGTCATCATATCTAAACAATAAGTATACTAATTATTTCGGTCTGGATATTTTTCTTTGTGCAATTTACTCGTATGTATGTAAATTGCCTCCACGATACAGGAGAAAATTCTAGTATGGGGATAACTTTTCTTAAAAAAAAAAAATTTAATATGTACTTAGTTATCCCAGAATTTTTGTAACATCTCCTTTACACCTTATTTAAGATCCCTATTAAATGTTAGTTAGTTATAAGCAGAAACGTGTAAAATACTCATTAATTTTAACAACATTGCACCCCGGAGCATCAAGTGTGATGAAGTTTTAGATTAAAAAGGAAATGAGTAAAATTTTTCCTTCAAAAAACTACTAAATAATATAATATACTATTTCGCATTTGTAATAACCTATACTTTATAAGAGGCATCTTAGTATTTTTTCCCATGGGTGTCGTAAGAGGTGACTATGGGAATGGCCAGATAAATCTTTAAATAAAACCAGGTTTTTAGGATTTTGTCACGTATATTAACTTATTATATATTCACGAAGTTTCGAGTACTTCACAGCACCATTGGTTAAGGGGACACTGAGGTGTTCGATGTCCTAATGTCATAGTTAACCACGGCTACGTTCAGATTAAAAGTATTAATTTTTGGTCGGATCTACGCAGTATGAACTCGGACCAAAAGTTAGTAATTTTAAAGTACTCGTATAGAATACTAAGTGCTAGTGTAAAGTACTCCTATAGTAAGTACTAGTAATAGTGTAGTATTCGCGTAAACATAAGAAATTGTTAAATGTTATAGCATTCAAGACATGGCTATATTAATATTAGGTCCTTACATATGAAATTAGCGTTTTGTCGTACTGACCACTTTGATCTGAAATATCTCCTCTTTGGTTAAGAATTCCTAATTCAAATTTATAAATTCATTTAGCTGGTACATTTGAGTTTCGAAAACAGTCATTCATTTGTTTTTTTCCTCATTATTTTATTCTTTGGCGTCGCTTATTACCGCACAATGGAAAACATGAAATATCGGTATATTTACGAGTACGAGTTCTACCGGGGCACCAGTGCTGCAGAAACAGCTCGAAGGATTAATGATGTGTACGGCGCTGGTGTCGCAAAAGAAAGCACGGTACGTTTACGTTTTTGGTTTCAACGTTTTCGTTCTGGAAATTTCGACCTTCAGAACCAACCCCGTGGACGGACGGAGACCAAAGTGGAAAATGAAGAATTAAAGACTATTGTGAAAGCGGATCCATCAAAAAGCACTTCAGAGATAGCTGCAGTGACTAGTGCCGGTGTCGTTCACTACAGCTTTCTAAAATCTGGCCAAACGATTACGGCAGATATCTATTGTCAGCAACTGCAAACCATGAAGAAAGAACTAGCTACTAAACAACCGAGATTGGTCAATCACTCTAGGCCACTGTTGCTTCACGACAACGCAAGACTACACACTGCACAATAAACAACCACTAAGTTAGATGTGCTACAATTGGAATGTCTGCGACATCTACCGTACTCCCCAGACCTTGCTCCAACAGATTACCATTTTTTACGGAATTTGGACAACTTCTTACAAAGAAAAAAATTCAACTCCGATGCGGCAGTCCAAACCGCCTTCAAAGAGTTTTTTGATTCTCGCCGCCATGGTTTTTTTAGTAAAGGGATCAGTGAACTACCTATGAGATGGCAAAAGTGCATAGATAACTACGGTGCATACCTTGATTAATTAAATATATTTTACAAAAAAAAATTACTTTATATTCCTCCCGTACAAAACGCCAATTACATATGTAAGGACCTGATATTATTTTGTTTACGTCAGACGTGAAATAACCAGACCGGCAACGTACTGGGATGTCAACCCGCCGCCAAGCGTGGTGGTTAAGGCTTTTCTACTACGAGAGATGCGCAGCGGATATTTACCGGCTGATGATGATGAAGAATAATACTAAACTAACCATTAAAATAACCCATTACCACCAAAATTACGCTTGCACAATCTTTACTACTCCCTATCCTCGACTATGCTGACATTTGTTACCTTGATATCACCGAGGAGCAACTTAACAAACTTGAGCGACTCCAAAATCTCTGTATACGGTTCATATTTGGGCTTCGCAAATATGACCATGTCTCAGAATACCGCACTAAGCTCAAGTGGCTCCCAATCTGTCTTCGTCGGAATACACATATACTTTCTGCTCTCTACTGCGTCTTATTTAATATATCAAGTCCTTCCTATCTAAAATAACGTTTTAAATTGCTTAGCTCCTGTCATAATTTTTCCTTACGATCCAAAGAAAATCTTTCCCTCCAATGTCCTGTGCACTCCTCGACTTATTATGATAAATCCTTTTCTGTTCTTGGAGTAGGACTTTGGAACTCCTTACCCCAGTCAATTAAAAGTGCTCGATCCTTAAATGTGTTCCAGAAACAGTTTAAGGAATACTATTTGTCTCTCTAACCCCTCTCCCTTCCTCCACTTAATTATGGTCATTGATCTACCTGAAGAATGTTGTCTTTTTAATGCATAAGTTTGTATCTTTATTATTATTTTTTTTGTTTTTTTTATTTGTTATATTTTTATTTTAGTGCACCCTACCCATTGTTCTTTTTCTTATTTTTTTTTCTGGGTTGTCTGGAAGAGATTGCTATGTAACAATAAGACCGCCCTTTGTATTTCCCTCAATAGTTGTTTATTTTTTCTTTTTGATATTTTTATCTTTTCTTGGTGTACAATAAAGAGTATTGTATTGTATTGTATTGTAAACTATATCACACAAGTATAATTTTGATTTTTATGAAGGCAATATTTTTATTATATCGTGCGTGCATCGTCAAAGTTGCGAAAGTGAATTCGCCCGCCAACCGCCCGCCAGTCTAGATTCTGTGATGTTAATGCTGTTAGCCTATGCGGCTCTTACAACCTCATCGGACTCAGGGCTATAATATAAGCTTTAAAAAGGGGGGAGGGGAGATTATTTATTTTAGTGCAACGTTGCGGGCGTGACAATCGACAAATCGCGAAAATCGATAATCTTAGGGGGATAATATTCTGTTCAGTTCTGTGATCACATTAACATAACATTGACGAGTTGTCTAACGACCGTCTGAACAGGGGTGGCGGGCCACAGCTCTGACGGCTAACTCGTATCGTTCGATGTTCTAGGCGGTGAGAACCGCCCAAGGACTCGGGTATACGGTGTGTACGCGGTGTGGAGGGGTGTGCGGCGCGCCCGTCTACGGACTCGCTGCGTCCCATCCGTTGTTATCCTAACAGTGTTTGTGGCACTAGGTGATTGTGTAGTGTTTGTGTGTGACTGGCCGGCGACATTTCGGTCGTCGGAATCTAGCGGAACAAGGGCGGATTAGAACGTCCCGGGTCCTCCGGAGGGTTTGCACAACATTCGGAGTCGGAACCTCACGCCAAGCATGCGCATTAAGCTTAGAGTAATTACATACATACGTATGTGATTAAGGTAAATCCTCTATGACAATGACTGCGAAAGAATCACATGTCAAGCCGTGCACTTTTACAAACCGATAAAGATGAAAGAAAAAGAAAATGAAAAGTTTTTAACCGTACACAGCTGGATCTGGATATCTTTTTAGATTTAAGTATTTATATTTATAAAAATATATATTTACACGTATATATATTATGCATATATTAACAAGTATGTATGTATTTATCTTATCTATGTACTTATATATCCATCCTAAATTTCTATTTTATGGCTTTAATAAAATAATGTTATTTTTGTCGCCAAACCACACACATGTTTTTATTGTTTTCTTGCAATCCTGTCCATCCAAAGGTTGTCTGGAAGAGATCGCTCTTAGCGATAAGATCGCCCATTGTACCACATTTCTATTTCTACTTTTTTGTTAATATTTATGTTATTTTTTGGCGTACAATAAAGTGTTATCTATCTATCTAAGTATTTCCTGGAATTGCCATTATTTCCGACAAATCAAACTCAGCTCCATATCGATTGCAATGCAATGAAATGATTGATGATGAAATTCTTGCTCGTAAAAGATAGCTATTTTACAAGATAAACGAACCGAACACCCTTTTTAAAAGCAAATTATTAATGTTAAACCAGTGTACTACTTTTGATATATAGCATTATTCACTTCGTCATGTTTCAATAATTGCCTTTTTAGTCGGAAAATCTCCGAAATATCATCAGAAAATAATACTATATCATGGTTATTCCTACCAAGTAAGGTAAGTCATTAATATAAACTAAGAACAGAAAGGGACCAAGAACTGAGCCCTGAGGATCACCCATAGATACTACCGATCCGGAAGAACTGCATCCATTAATAGCAACTGTTTGCGTTCTATTATTTAGATATGACATAATAAGTTTAAACGCTACGTTTCTTACACCATAATGATGTAGCTTCCTGATTAATGTCTCATGGTGAACACAGTTGAAAGACTTGGAAAGATCACAAAATATACCCTAAGCATCTTCTAAAACTCATAGAAGAAGTTTCGAGGAGATTGATATTAAAGTCTCCTCATACGACGACAGATTTATTCTGCTTATTAAGTTTAAGCAAAACTTCCTCCATTATTTTTTCAAAACAATCATACATAGAATGTGGGGGTCTGTAAATACTGACAACAATGAAGTGCTCGAACTCAACACATGCCATTTCTACAGTTCGCTCAACAGAAAGGCTCACAATATCCTTACGTTCTTTACTTATTAATAATTTATTAGCTAATATTAAGGAGCCACCGCGTAAATTTTTTTCTCTGTTAAAGCAATTGACTACCAGGTGTTTACTGAAATTAAACATATTATAGTTATGATCTTTTAACCAATGTTCAATAATACAAAAAATACGTATGTTGTTACTTTTTAAAAACAATTCAATTTCTAATTCTTTGCCCAACATGCCTTGCATATTTTGATGCACCAGGTGTATACAATTTTTATGATTGTTTTTATAATAAATTATACAATTGATTGCTAGAGATTACCTCTATTGTCTCGTTTTCTAATTTAAATTACTTGGAAATGATTCCAAATTCAATGTAAAGTCATTATACTGCTCAATAGAAAAGCGTCAGTAGCCTAATGGCAGGGCGCGGACCGCGAACTCGAAAGGTCGTGGGTTCGAATCCGCCATTCGACTACTGTTGTGAACCACTTCTAACACAAGCATTTTAAGCTTACCAGAAGTGTTTTAAGGGAATATTAGTTATGTTTAATAGCATTACCAGTATTAAAAAAAATAGAAGCAGATGTCTGGGGAGCCAAATCCTTGGCTGAGTTAAAATATAAATAATAAGATAGCACATTTGCTATCAATCTTATACTATACATACTTTGATAGATAATAACTATCTTTTGTCAAAAACTTCTTAGTTAAATTATTAATATCAATCAAATGAAATTTATCATTTGATTGATATTAATTAAATGTCAAATTTAAATTATTATTACATGTCAAATTTTACATCAATAAATTTAAATTATACCTTAGTTTATTTTCCTGTGGCCACCCCTCTATGTAGGGCAATGCAAACAAGATAACTTTATGCACATTTACGTAATTGAGATATTAAATAATTTTTATTTAAATATATTATTATTAAATAATAATATATTTAAATAATTGATTCTTGTCCATATTCCATATTAGGGCAAAATTTACCAGTTGAAATTTTATTCATAATATCACTGAATGATGTTCCAGGCATGCAGTAATTACATATCTGTAGCCCTTTTAAACAGTTATTCAATGATATTCCCAAGTTTTTGCCTATGTTATCACTATATACAATAAAATTTTCATTTCGTCTTAAGCGTCGGTGCAAGTCGGTCGTTTAAGGCCTTCAGTGCGGGTGAAATGCCTAAATTCTTGGATATTTAAGCAAAAAAATCACAATAAATGTTCAATTAATCCGCAAAAAAATACAGGGTGACAGAAGAGGATTTAATAAATGTTTTTAATTGAACAAAATTGTATTTTTGTCAACCCTTTATTAGAAAAAAAAATCCCCAATGAATACCTATCTTTGTCATATTTTGCAAAATTTCTCCAAAACGTCACAAGCTCTTTAAATAGTTTTTACACTAAAAAAAAAGTTCTTAAAAATATTAATATTTTTAATTGAGAGTTTTATTTTTATTCCCCGTTTTACTCGAGAAAATATCATTTTTCCCCGAAATTGAATATTGAAATCACGCGAGCGTGCCTGCTCCGTCGCCCTGTAATCACCCGCGAGCTCTGTCGCAGTCCGTCCAGATTAAAATTATTAATCTGGATAATTTTTAATCTGGAGGTAACAGTGGTTAACTATGACATTGGGACGTCAAATACCTCAGTCCCCCCCCCCCCTCCCGTGACCATGGGTGCTGTAAAGTACTCGAAACGTCGGGAATATAAAATAAGTTAATATACGCGATAAAATCCGTAAAACTAGTTTTATTTAAATGTGTAGTATTCGCGTAAATATAAGAAATCATTAACTAGTGGATGGATAAACACACCTACATTTAGGGATTAGTTCATGACTTGTTTTTTGCCTCATGCCAAAAGACTAGAAGGGAAAAAGGTGTTGATAGGTGATAATCTATCGTCTCACATTGACAGCGATGTAATAGCTGCATGTGAAATAAATAACATCAGTTTTATATGTTTGGTGCCAAATTCAACCCATCTAACCCAGCCACTCGACGTCCGCTTCTTCCGTCCGTTAAAGATTGCATGGCGACAAACGCTTGAGGACTGGAAAAAAGCCAATTTACGAACTATATCTATACCTGAGGAGTCCTTCCAAGATCTGTTGAAAAAGGCAATAATTAATATGGACCAAAAACCACAAAAAAATGATAAAGACGCTTGTACGGAGTTGTCAGCTGTGAAAAGAAATTTGGTGAGCAGTTTTAGCGCTATCGGTATCTCCCCTTTTGATAGAAACAGGGTTTTAAACAAATTGCCACCTGAGTCAACTTCTCCTGAAATCGAAACTGGCGTTCGAGATTCCTTAACAGAGTTTTTAAGAGAACAAAGATTTGAGAATGAATCACAGCCACCAAGGAAGAGGACCAGACTACAAATTCAACCTGGTAAAAGTGTATCGACACTTAATGAAAAATCTTGCCCTGCGAATCAAGAAGTTGATGTAGTTGAGCTCCAACACACCTCGGAGCGAAGTGATAATCCCGTAGAAACTGAAACAACATCGATACAAATTCCTCTTTCTGTTATCAGCGAGCCATCCACAAGCTATCAAACTGGTCACGAGGACACCAATGATGATATTACCGATTGTGAGTCTTACAATGAAAATATAGCACCGAATTATGATAGAAATACCTCAACAGATTTGGTACAACATCCCGCATTAGGACAGTTTATTTTAGCAAAGTTTGGATCACAAAAGACATATCATTATGTATGTTCTATTGAAGATATCATTGACACTAAACTTGTTGTTCAAGGTTATAAGTCCCAAAAAAAAAACCAAAACTTTTTTTAAGGAAGTTCCTAAAGATGTATCAATTATTGAAGCTAAAATATATCAATGAATGCTACTCGTTCCCCAATGACGTGATGATCAAAGAATTGTAGATTTTATTACCTATATTTAACTAACTTTTTGAAAACATTTAACATGTTGATTTTTGAGTTTTTTATTTTATAAAACAGGCTTATTTAATTATGAGACTGTTGTAATAGTTTAAAGTGATAAAAATTATGAATCTCGAAAGTAAAACTAAATGCTGCAGCTATATTAGTTATAGTTGTAGCACGAATGGGTCGGCTCGACCGCGGAAGGACCACGCTCTCACAGAATACCAGCGTAAAATAGCAGCTTAACGCTGCTGTGTTTCGTATGGTGAGTGTAGAGAACCGGAGACCCTTTTTACTGGAAAAGAGGCATTCCATCTTAGTCCTCACGGGTGACAACGCATCTGCATTTTGATTCGCAAACGAGGATAGATGTAGATGTCTATGGGCCACAGCAATCACTTACCATCAGGTGGACTGTGTGCTCGTTTGTCACCCTATCCTATAAAAAAAAAAAGACTGATTAATATTAAGTTACTGTTACTTAATTTTTTTTTGATTTTTATTTGGCTTATCTCGGTTATTTACACTGTAATATACCCACATATCAAATTCACCCCTTGACTCAAAGTAGCCCCAAAAATGTTCAAAACGCAATATTTTCTAAACCATAGTTTCTTATTTATTTTTTCATGTATCGGGGTGACTTTGCGATGAAATAAAAAATAAGTGCCATATCAAAGTAGATCCATTATCAATAAAACTTTGATAAGCAGGTTTTTATGTTTTTTCTAAATAATTATTTACAAATTTATATTTTTTTGATGTAATAATTAATTTGTACGATGAGCCTTCACCACAGTAATTTTTTAACATTTTATCGTTAAAATTGCAAGCGTGGGATCCTTTTGAAGTTTAAAATTAATCAATGTCACCCCGTTTTACGGTATGACTTTAATAGAACATTATTGGAGAGGGAAATCTAAATCCAGATACTTATATTTAGGTACACTATTATAAAATTAAATCATACAATTTAAATAAAATAAAAGTGGTGCTTCCTTAAGTGCATAAAGAAAAATAAAGAAATTCTTGTGTTTATGTTTTCTTTAAATGTTAGACAAACCATCATCTGAAAAATATAAAACTTTTAAATTGGAGAGAAGTTTCTCTGCGTGATAAAGTTAGAAATGGGGATATCCGCAATAGAACCAGAGTAACTGACATAGCCCAACAAATTATTAAAGTGAAATGGCAATGGGCTGGTCATTAAAGTGAAATGGCAATAGCTTGGAAAACCGATAAATAATAGGAAGAAAGGTTCTCGAGTGGCAACCTCGTACCTGTAAGCGAAGTGCAGGGCAGCCACCCACTATATGGAGGGAAGACATGGTAAAATATGCAAGAAGTCGATAGATGCAAGTTGCTTAGGACCATGCTTTGTGGCATTCCTTGGGAAGGCCTATATCTATATCTATATATATAGGCCTTGTGAAGGGCTGTAATGATAATGATAATGAAGTAAAATGTACTCATTACGAATACTCAATCTTTATTCCTCTTCACGTATTTTCATACGCTTTTCTCACTCACACACACACACACACACACAAACATACACAAATAGGTCGCAAATAATACTTACCTACTACTATTAGGCAAGAGTGAATACGCTTTTGTTAAGTCAGTGCGCTTCACCATCTTAGGCTACATAACCACTTACCATCAGGTGGAATTGTAGTTGTGCTAACTAATAATAGTAAAAAAAAAAGAAATTTACCCTGTGAAAGTTTGCACGTAGATATTATTTTTCTAACCAACCATAAAAATGTATTACGTGTTATGGGAATATGTATATAAGAATAAAGGTTGTCTCACATGGGACAGTAATAATATAATATTATATTTTTCAGTATCTGCGCAAAAAAACTTTTAAAATATCTGAACCCCGAGGTATGTCCATATTAGGAGGCTGAATAGAGCCAAATTGATCTGCATGGGGATCGTTTTGTGATATCACATCGTTATCGAAAACAATTGTACTTACAATTGAGCGTATTCCAGATGGCGGTTTTCAAAACACGATTCCACAAAATTCACTCAATAGAATAATTGCAAAGTAGCTTCTGAAAATACTTAAATTTTCAACTTTCTCAGATTTCGATAAAATAATGTTGAGTATAATAAGTACAATTATGTGTCACATGTTAATAAAGCTATTCGGCTATTTTGATTTTTAATAAAGTGATTTCACTTTAATTTAAATAATTTATTTTGCCATTCTATACCAAGTATCATTTTTTCTGTCACTCCTATTGAATTTGACAGTACTCGCTGAAATTTAGCGTTTCTAGACGGATCTGAATCGCGCGCTGACTCGGCTGTTAAGGTATTGCAAAAAAAAATCTAAAATATTTATTTTTACTTTCATGCCGAAGACTATCTTGTTATATTTTATTACTTTTAAATGTTGTAAAGCAAGTATTTACAAATGTTTTCATTATTTTGTTATTCAATTGTTTACAGTTATTATCACAGTTTAGCATACATTAGAAATTCTTGGTGGGATGCGATGTATAAATAGGTACTTACCTTCATCAACAACTATAATATATATTTTTTTTTTTTTACCAGTGGAGCTTCAACACAATCTAAAAATGTTCAATGAATTAAAAATTAACTACCAATAATTATTTGACTTTAAGTTGGTGTTTTACATTTGAAGATCAGTTATAA
>JAGSMP010002345.1:0-27051 GCA_029286625.1 Parnassius orleans | reverse complement strand
TCGTTTTGTGATATCACATCGTTATCGAAAACAATTGTACTTACAATTGAGCGTATTCCAGATGGCGGTTTTCAAAACACGATTCCACAAAATTCACTCAATAGAATAATTGCAAAGTAGCTTCTGAAAATACTTAAATTTTCAACTTTCTCAGATTTCGATAAAATAATGTTGAGTATAATAAGTACAATTATGTGTCACATGTTAATAAAGCTATTCGGCTATTTTGATTTTTAATAAAGTGATTTCACTTTAATTTAAATAATTTATTTTGCCATTCTATACCAAGTATCATTTTTTCTGTCACTCCTATTGAATTTGACAGTACTCGCTGAAATTTAGCGTTTCTAGACGGATCTGAATCGCGCGCTGACTCGGCTGTTAAGGTATTGCAAAAAAAAATCTAAAATATTTATTTTTACTTTCATGCCGAAGACTATCTTGTTATATTTTATTACTTTTAAATGTTGTAAAGCAAGTATTTACAAATGTTTTCATTATTTTGTTATTCAATTGTTTACAGTTATTATCACAGTTTAGCATACATTAGAAATTCTTGGTGGGATGCGATGTATAAATAGGTACCTTACCTTCATCAACAACTATAATATATATTTTTTTTTTTTTTTTACCAGTGGAGCTTCAACACAATCTAAAAAATGTTCAATGAATTAAAAAATTAACTACCAATAATTATTTGACTTTAAGTTGGTGTTTTACATTTGAAGATCAGTTATAAAGAGCCATTAACGGTAAAAACTTAATTAAAATTATAACAGAATAGCAACTTTCTATTTACATTAAATCAAGTGTAAAGTTCTGTCCCTATTTGAAATCCTATATGAAATTATAAATAATCTACTAACTGTTAGTAATATTGGGGGAGAAACATGTATAACGTACATCAGTGGACTTTTTCAGTGTGATGATGACAAAAGAGGAAGATATGAAAGTGTAAAAATATATATTAACACATAGATAAAAGCTTTTCCAATCGCCATTTTTATAGAAGTAAGGATGAAGAAAGAGCATACAATCTACCTGATTGTAAAGTTTAAATGAGTACAAGCTCCAGACCGAAATACAGCAGTGCACGCACTGATGTTTGGTGACACGAAAGGTAAGAGGGTGGTACCCACCTGACGAACTCCTAGGCAGAGAAGAAGTCTTAGCACCTGAATTATGTGAGCGTGTGTCTCCCTTGGTACATTCTCACACGGTACATACGTACCACTCTACGGTAAAAGCGACAGTAGCTCAATCACAGGATTCGGACCTCGAACTCAAGAGTTTGTGGATCTGAATCCGCTGTTCGACTACTGTGAACCACCCTAACACAAGCAGTTTTATTTTAAACTTACAAACTTTACCAATAGTGGTTAAAGGAATTTTAGTAATGTTAATAGCATTGCTAGTATTTTTTAAATAGTGTTTCCTATTATTTCTGCTCCCCTATTTGTGCGGTGCTTTAAAGATTAATATAAATTTTAATTGTTGAAATAAACAGTTAAAAATACGAATTTAATAAATAATAAAATTAACCATATTGAATAAAATTATCATATTATCCAAACCATTCTAAACAATTCACGATTTCATAATTTACCGATTTATATTAAATTATTCGTGTTTTTGCCATCTTATATTTCAACAAATGACTTCACCTATAGAATGAAGTAGATGGCGCCACAAAGCAATTTTACTCGAAAGATTTTTTAATTTACTACACTAAAATCAAGTCTAAAAATGAGGATTGTTATATTAGTTTGTTATAAAATTATATCTCTTCCACCAAGAAGTGGTTACTTCCTTTTGAAGATTATTCATCCTATTTCATCCCTATAGGTATTGTAAAAGCGACAAAGGAAATGAAACAAGGATAGTAGTCGGAGTACCTCTTTTTGCTGTATCAATGATGACTAGTGGTCGCCTGGTGGTTAAAATTCGACCGTAAATCATAATATTTTTAAATTTGTATTTTAAACAAGCTGTATTTCACTTATAACTCTCAGTATATCTAAATATTATCCATTTTTATCACACATTATAAAATAACGCTATTTTGCCGTTGACATACATTGAAAAAGGAACATTGGAAATCACACAAAGTTCACAGCTCAGTGAATTAATCCATCAGTAATTACATTATTAGTACATTATTAGTTAAATTCTTTGTTGACAATCTGTAATCACGTAGTGTCGTGAGTGTAGTCGTACTTGTGCGACTGTTTGACCATAGATTAATATGTTTGACAATTAACATTGGCGGTTTAAACGAACAATGATGTACTATTACATTTTTTTTAATGTATAATAATGTATTTGTAACACATAATATGTATAAGCTAAATCTTTCTACACTCACTCTTCATATAAAATTTAGCTATGTCAAATCTAACTTATATTTTATGCTAAGGGGTACAAAGTCGTTCACATAATAATATATAGATGTAATTATATACACGGGGCAAAATAATATAAATTATGTTTCAAATAAAGATGTTTTATTTCTTTATTTTCACTAGTTTACCTCTCAATATATATCTAGTCAAATATATATAATAGGGTAAACTGCAAAAGTTTAGAAAGAAATTTCTATAAACCACTTAAATTTCAGTAGGACAGGGGCTAAGCAATCGCCAAGTGCTAGGGTTGAAGGACGACTTTGTGCATGTCTGAAATGAAAAATAATTTCGAGACATGTGAACGTCAATTTATACGCACTGGGTAGTTCTTCACTGCCACACTTAAATATAAAAAGAGTCCAGTAACCTGAGCCCAGCACTTTTACTTTACACAGTTACTTTACCTTTTTATTACTTTTATCGTTTTTGAAATGCTTAGAAATATTGAACGGTTTGCTTTTTTATTTTTGAATTACATTCCCAAGTACATATAATAAAAAATAATTTAATAATTTAAGTGCAGTTACTCAAAAATATTTTTAACCAATGAGAAACAATTTCATCATTTAAAGATTATCTATTAATATTTTATATTTCAAATTACTTAATCGTTAAATGGATTAACTTATTCGAAACGAGCTACAAGGAGTTTGTTTTATTTACAGAAAACGTCCCCGTTGGGTCGCATTCCATTACTTAAGTTTTCCTTATCTATTGGCATGAATTATATTAATTCGATGTGAATAAATTTACATTGAAAATCAAAATTATTTTCTTAAAGGGACCGTTTCAAAATTTTGGTTGTATCACTTTACTTTAACATTAAATTCTGTGTCCTTATACTAATACGTGAAGAGAAACTTGTACGGAGGAGGTCAGATTTGGCATACTCGTAGTTACAAGTTTATATGTATTATTTACTTTACAACAAGAAATAATATGTATTAAATAAAATAAAATAAACATTATTTTTGCGTTCATTCTAGCAATTCAATTGTTAAACATATAATAGTCATGGTCAATCAGTCACAGAGTAAAGATTGTCGCCAATGAAATTTAAATGTTTCCTACAAAATAATTATTGACAGATTGACTGCAGGAGTAATTTTATGTGATTTCTAATGTACCTTTGTCAACAGTCTATGGGGTGTATTAGAGGCAAAACAGCGTTTATTTCATATTTTGTATATTAGGTAATATCATGTTTTTATACATATTTTAATGTGCGTTCAAAACTGATACAACACTTTTATATACAATTTAATGAATTACGTTCAATTTCGACCAATGGGTGTCATATTTCTCACTACTGCACGTAGTATTTCTAAATACCTTTGTCTCCCATGTATTTATGTATTATTTTTGATTTTACAGCCTGATTGACGATTCCAGTAATGACATCTTTCTGTACATTTATGATCATTAGAATATAATTATAATTTTCATCATTATATTCTTAAAATCAATGAAATGTATAACATTCCGAAGGACGAACAATTCAGGGCACGGATTTAACTTATGTGGCTTCTAAGCTGAACACCGCCCATTGTACCACATTTTGTTTCTCCTTTTTGTTAATATTTATAAATATAAGTATAATAAGTTAATATAACAATAAAGTTATCTATATATATATATATATATATATATATATATATATATATACAGGTTAAGTACAAACAGTGAGGATTGATTCCTCACACCTAGGAGTATCCGAAAATACCTATGTATGTTCCGCGATTTTTGTAGTTTTCGAGTTATGATTTTTTTATCCTTTTTGAAAATGTTCACCCTAAACAGCCTAACATTAAAAAATGTAATTGTGAGATTTTCCAAGTTTTTGTTTAGCATGATCCTTATAGTTGCCCTATTATGCATAAAATAATGAGCTTCCTTACATTCACCGAATACAATAATTTTAATCGAAACTTAAAATTTTCTGTCAGAGATGGGGCTTGAATTTTCAACATTAAATGAAAATAGTAATAAATGATTTCATACTTTCTAATTAATTTTAAAACTTGTACCTTAATCTTTCATAATTACATAAAAAATGACACTTAATAGGCCAGTTTTTCTGTTACAGACTTCAAGTTACTCAGGCAGGAAACTACCTGAATAGTTAATTTGATTTAAAAATCTTTTATCATTTCTAGGGCTAAACTAAGATAGTAAATGCTTCAGGTTAGCAAAAATAACATCCAGTGTCTTAACTTATTGTTTAAAATTTATTGAAAACAAATTGCATGGCAAACTTCTTGAACATTGACCTTGACTGCAGAGTCGGTATGTTATTGTAAAGAAAATTTTAAACAAATTATATTAAAATACGTGCCATTACCAAAGAAAGAAAGACGGATTGCTAACGAAGTTTTTAACGTCCCGCTATGATAATCAATGATTTTCAAAAATCGGGCAGTGATTGGTTTCACCCCAGTTTTCGAAAATCGAGGTTTCATCAGATCTTGATTTTGATCTCCGTTGAAGGTCCTAGGCAGATATACTGACTATTCCTAGTGTGTGTGTGTGTGTGTGTGTGTGTGTGTGTGTGTGTGTGTGTGTGTGTGTGTGTGTGTGTGTGTGTGTGCGTGTGTGTGTGCGTGTGTGTGTGTGTGTGTGTGTGGTGTGTGTGGTGTGTGCGCGTGCGTTTGCGGTGCGTGTGCGTGTGTGTTTGGGTGACCGATTTCAACGAACTTGGCGGCGTTTGAAGTTTATTCACCAAACTTAGATTTTCTATATCATTTGAACCGATTCGGACCGGTAGATTTTGAGAAACTTATAAATAAAATTAAAAAATGTTTTTTGAATAACTTTTAAACTGATGTAATTGTATGTTTTGTCATAATAGGTGGAATCTGGAGCGCTTTGAATATGAAATTAGCGGGTAGTTTCAGGTATGGCCTGTAGTCAACCGTTTTTAATTCAGTTGTTAGGAAGTTGCTGGTTCCCATCTCTTAGTTCAGCTTCCCCCTGTAGTCTCTTACGACACCCACGTGACGATATGGAGGATATTTTTACATGCTACTACACGGTTCGTTTTTGTTACTGCAAACCTATGTACGTGTTTAATACACTAGTTTTTATCTGTCGATTTTTATCTTTTAGTATATTTTGTGTTGTACTTTTGAATAAAGCATTTACTTTTTTCTTTGAGTGTTGAAGAACACGTGTAGGGCTAAATAGAAAGGTATTGAAATTTCGCAATTATTATGTTTTGTGAGAATAACTATAGGATGATATTTTATTTCTTGTTACTTATTATCACTATTGCTTTTTACTTTTACACAGCTGAATATAATATGTTTTTCTTCAAAACTTGAATAAAAAGTGTTTTATTGGTTATGATACTTTAACATTATTGTTATAAATACGAAAACAAAAGGCATAACATAAAATTTTAATAAAATCTTGAGCCGATATGAGGTTTCGTGTACAAAGAGCAGAAATCAGGCATAGACAATTGAATCGTGCTACATTGCTTTTATTTCAGATCGCATGCCGAATAGCACAAGTACAATTATTGATATGACACGTTCATTAAATTAAGCAAAAATCTGTAATAAGGCTTATGGAGAGCGAGTATTCAATAATTTGAAATAAAATGTAATTTTTCTTGTTGCTGGTACAAATTTCTGTTTTATTATGTCATAAAATGACTGTAAAATATGCTCATAACAAAGATATTCAAATATATACGAGGTTTATAATAATGATAATGTGTCATAATTTCACAATTAATTTCAAAAACAGGTGTTGCTTAGAATGCTGGTCTGCTCGGGTTAGCCATACGCTGATAATCTCCAAATTTTCAATTATTTAAAAAAGATGGTTCTTTTGAGAACATAGTTGATGATGGCTACATTATAATTTTCCATTATGTACATGCTATGTTTTGTAATATTTACTTAAAATAAAACTGGCCAAGTGTATGTCGGCCACGCACAATGTAGGGTTCTGTAGTTGTCCGTCACAATACGTGAATTTAGATGGGGCGTTCTTGATAATATGGCCATATTATGTGAGTTTCATGGGAGACTACGACATATCTTCTCATCAGACATACCTCTAAACTTCAAAACAAGATTGTACAACCAGTGCGTATTGCCAGTAATGACTTATGGATCTGAGACGTGGTCCTTCACTGCTGGCCGTATGAAGAAGCTCAAGGTCACTCAGCGAGCTATGGAGAGGCTATGCTCTGAGCTTCTCGCTGATAGACTTAAAATGAGGATGTCTGTAGTAGAACCAGAGTACCCGACATAGCCCTACGGATTAGTAATCTGAAGTGGCAAAGTATCAGCCATATACAGGTTATTTTGCAATAACCGGCCAAATTTGCAGAGGTTCAGGATAGATAACAAAAAGCGAATGGTGAAAAAATAAACAAGAAAAAACTGAAATATTTTATCCTTTTATTCAAAATATATGGAAATGCATTTTTTTAATTGCTTGTCATTCATAAATATGAAGCGCCTACTATTATATTTGCACGCACACATTCGTAAGTGTTGAGTTTGGAAGCAGTCGGTGGCGTTCGGCGCTTGCACTCGGTTAAAGATTTAGGTACCTAATAGTTGTTTTGACTGATAAAACAAACGCGTCTCCCTCCCTTTCCTTCCATTTCACCGCTGGGTAAGTTCACCTGGCCGGCCGACAGTGTTGACTTGACCGTGACCTCATTTCGTACCGAATGTTCTTTGCCGTTTTAAGGTAATGGAGAGCCATTCTACTCTCGCTCAGACTGACGTCTGGGATATCTTGTCGGATAAGACTCGCTCTTAGATCGTTACTCACACTTGCGTGTGGCTCCAAGGATGACGTGTACAGCTGCCCATAGAACGTCTCAATATCACTCAAAATCTCAGGTGTCCGGAAACAATTATGCCACACTCGGTCTTCAGCTTTGAATGTTGGCTCTTTCTAGCTGACAGATCTCTGGCAAAGACTTTGGAGCCTTGGTTCCGCTAGATCGCTTCTTCAATACAAGCTGTATTGAAGTTCCAAGTCCCGCCGCATGCATTTGGAGATCAGTCTGTTCAGTTGCTTGTATGTAATGAAAAATAACAGCCATGAGATTAAAAGTGTGATCGGAGAGTTTTGTGTTCTTCTGCGGCGGGTCTTGCAGAACTTACCTCCGACCGCATGGACAGTTTCCACGAGCTTATAATTTATATCGTCCACTTCATTGCAGTCTTCTAGGCGCTGAAAACGGTTTTGTAACCCGAGCTGAAAGGTTTCGGGACTTTAGACTAGAGCACGAGGGGACGGGCGTTGACTTTATTAGACGAGACCTCTCAACAACGCTTAGGTTTAGTGTGCCTCTAACCATTCGGTGATCGCTGCCAGTTTTTCCCTCGCGATCAATGAGACATTACTGCATAGTTGTCGTCTGGTCGTCATAATGAAGTCAATCTCATTTTTGTCGAACCGTCGGGGCTCGACCAGGTCCACTTCCTGTGGGACCGCTTCTGGAAGAAAGATTTCATCATAAAGTCCCTCTTTCTCCATAAAGTCAGCCAGCTGCTTGCCCTTGGGTTCCGTTGTCTATTCAAAATTTCCCCACTTTCAGGTCACCGTTCTTTCTTGTGCCTAGTTTTGCGTTGAAGTCTCTCATTAACACCGTATAGTGGGTTTGGAGGAATGCATGGCTCTAGAGATATCCTCATATATTTCCTCCACCTCCTCATCGGGGTGTGCCGAGGTTGGTGCGTAAACCTGTGACCTTCAGCAAATACCGTTTGGTGATTCTGAGTATAAGGTACGCAACCCTCGTCGACACTCAATCCTTGTTCCAAACGTTGTTAACGAGAGACTTGTGGACGATAAATTCGACACCTCCTTGGGACAGATGGTGGCTCCCGGTGATAGAACATGTTGCCGGATTCGAGAATTACCGTGTCCTCCCCTCTCTTCGGATCTCGGATAATCCTATAATATGCCAGCGTAACTTGTCTATCTTTCTTCCAGCTCAGGATCTCCTCGTCAGTCCTCAGGGTGCGTGCGTTGTATGTTGCCAGGTCGAGTCGTCTTAGGTGGCAACCGAACCTCCATCGGAGATTCTTAGCACCCCCTGCCCCGCCGTTACCATGGTCGCCACCGTAGCCAGGAATAGCGAGGCCGCCGGGGACTGGGGGCCGTCTCTTCGTAACTTAATTCATTGGGGGTATATTGCCATATTTGCCACGCTTGGCGAGCGGTTTGGCAACCGCAGTTTTATTGTGATATTGCTGTTATCGAGAAGATGCTGCTCCGTGCCTGTTTCCCACTGTCGCCTCTTACTACACCCACGGGAAGATATGGGGTAGTGGATATTCTTAACCACCACTACACGGCAAATAGTTAATCGTTTTAAATTGTTAATAGTTGTAAATACTTGATTATAATTTTTTAAATACGTTGTATGTTACGCCTGTTCTACAATAATATGCAACAACATACAATTTCTGTCAGTTTTGAGTATGTTTATTGAATAGCGCACGCGCTGACGCGATGTTCGTGTTGGTTGAGGACGGCAATGCTCGGCACCATTCCACTGCCTTTGTAGCCGTCTGGGCAACTTCGTTTTTACCGGCCAGCGCCGGTTAGTCCGCAACGCCTTCAGCGCTAGACGCTACGCCCTGAGTAACCATTATTTAAATCGCGCCGAACTATCATTGGCTTTCCAGCTCAACTTTTCAACAACTAATTGTTTACATTTATTCTCCACCTCTTTCCCTCGCTCTGTAGTCTAAACTTATTTCGAACTGTCTTATGTGGGGAGTAAAATATTACTTAGTTCGAGGTGCAGAACTTTTATTTGCATAGTATCTATCTCATTCGTCCATGAAATATATATATTTTTATTTTATTTGTTATGACGGTCCTAATCCCGTTTAAAGTGTGAAGGAAAATTGGAATCATAATTCGCGTCGTAGTTTTCAACTTAGTATCGAACGTGTCATTAATTAAAATAGGCAAAACTCCGTGCATTGACTCGAACACACACGAGCGCGCGTCGTTGTTGCCCATAAATCACATTCATATTCGAATATTTTGAAATAAATGTAGAGACCTTATTGACGCGTATATTTAAAACTGAAAAAGTTTATATCAGTTTTATATTTTGAACTTAATTATTAAATTTGGCTGGGCTTTGAAAAATAACCTTGTATAACTATCCAACGACACCCCACACGATGGAATATACGGGTAAAAAAATCATCCTCCCTGTACCAGTATGGGAGGTACCCAAAATAAAAGTGTTTTTCAATATTTTATTTCACAATTTTGTAGACTTTATTAATATGTATAATATATATGTTTTACTCAAGACCTAGGTGCTACAAATTGTTATTTGGCATATATACCTAAGCCAAATTACAGATATGCAGCACCTAGGGTCTCTGTGTAAAACCGCGGACAGATGGACGGAGGGACATACATAATTATAGAAATTATAAGGGTTCCTTGTTTTTAACTACGGAACCCTAAAAATGATGGTAAAAAGTTGATACCTGCGGAGTTTCTCTCGCCGTTTCTTCCGGTGAGAGGAACTTCATTCTAAATGGTAATAGATTTAGTAGGGTTTAACAAAAGAAATTTAATTTTTTTCGTGGAAGTAATAAATATATTTATTTTAATTTCGTTACATTTCATAATCAAATTATAACGAGGTCATTTCTGTACATTAAATAGAATATTAAAATATATAGCTGGTGCTATAATAAATGATACAAATGCCATTTTTATTATTATAGCTTCGCTTCGCTTCGCACGTTAACCAAATGATAAGATTTTGATGGACACTGAATCATGTAAGTAATGAGTAGATTCTTTGGGAATATAGTATTATTTACATTATTTAATTTTTTTTTAGAGTTGCCGATAAGAATATAGTTATTTTGGCAGAATCGGGAGAACCTTAAGACTATGCTCAATATCCTAATATTGTTTCCCAACAGATAGGTCTTAAAACGATCAAGGACAAGACAAATATTCTGTGGAACATCCATATCACCAGGGTCGGTAGTTGTATGAAATTATACTCGAAATTGTTGACGAGGACATAGTACAAATTATCCAACTAGGTAAGTCCAACTTCAGCAAATTTTCCTGTCACGTTTCGCCCAAAATATTAAATCAAGAGTGTACAACCAATGCGTGCTGCTAGTAATCAGATAATGATCTGAGACGTAGTGCTTCACCGCTGGTCGTATGAATGGGTACAGGCCTCCTCTCGTTTCTTATAGGTTAACGGAGCGATTATTCCATCGCGTTGTTACCAGTGCAAGTTGACGGATTTCACATGTACACTATATATTTTATTACTCAGACATGCAGGTTTCTACATATTTTTTTTTACCACCAATCACGTAGTAAATCAGTTATTGAAATTATCCGCCGAGGAATAAACCCAAGTTGCAAATATACGGCAAAGCCCTTGAGCCACCACGGCTTTTAGACATAGTAAGATACATGATAATAATGCAATATTTACGTATTTTACCGCCAATCACGTAGTAAATCAGCTATTGAAATTATCTGCCGAGTAATGAACCCAAGTTGCAAATATACAGCAAAACTTTTGAGCTACCACGGCTTATGACATAGTAAGATACGATGATAATAATGCAATATTTACGTACTAATTCCAATATCCTAATAAGGGCGATTTAACTGTATAATAAAATAGCAAATTAATTAGTTAAAGCTGACAAGAGTGCAGAAAAAGACTGTGTTCAGAGGCCACTAATAAATTTTACTGTCTGCATAGTATTATGTGCGGTGTCTTGTATAAGTGAATAGGTTGCCTTTCATATTGTAATAATTTTAAATTAAATTCGAATTCAACTGAAATATCACTGCAACAAAGTTGAGAAACAAGGAATGTTCAGCCTGCTGCTACCTGCACGTTGTGTCACTCCTGTGAAAGAAAATTGGGATATGCTTAGTGAGCAGTGTAGGGCTGCCTCCCACTAAATGAAGTCCTGGTAAGAGATACAAAAGTCGATGGATGCAGGTGGCTCAGGACCGTACTGGAGTATTCATGGGTAAAGCCTATATTCAGCAGTGGGCATGTGATGGGCTTTAATGATGATAATGATGTAAGAAAATCAACCTCAGTACTTTATAAAGTAAAGTGTCTTTATGCGTCCTAATGTATGGTACAGGCCTCCTCTAATTTCTTAGAACACTATGGAATCCGCACTGGTCTGACGCGTGTTAGCTGAATTCAATTGACCTAGATTTTTTTATTTCTTAGGCTTTAAATTGCAACCGACAATTTCATTGATGTCGGCGGAATTCAAACCCGGTTGCTCGCGCACTATGAAACTGACAGGGGCGCTTAGCCTCTGAGCTACCACGGCTCAATACTTAATAATAATGATAATCATCAGATATCTGATCATAAGATATAATCGTTGCGTAAGGTTCATATAGTTTTCATATATACCATATTATGTTTTAGCAACATGCATATTTGACCACTTCTCGAATGATGAATTTATCCGCTTAAGTACATAAATTAGACCAAACACATTTTATTTATGACTGCATGAGCTTGACCTTAAGTGTACTTGCAAACAACATTTGCTTCTTTAATTAATTAATCAGGTCTTTTCACAACCTAATACACAATAATGTGTCGTCCATAAGCCATTGTTTATACTGGCTTGTTTGTACTGGTAAGCTCACTTATTCAATTTTTACATGTTATAAGTTAGCTTGACCTGTATGTATTAATGTTTGTATGTATGTAATATATTCTTTTTTAATTTAATTATCATCCTATTCCAAACGTGTGAGTAGTTTAAAATTTTAATTATATATTAAGAACCCATAGCTCCATGTAGGTCTGGGACTTATACTTACGTGCGTTACGTGTAAGTCTAGTACTTATTTTGAGATTAAATAGGCTTGTTTCACAATATTTAATATAAAATTAATATTGTGCAACAAGTACAAGTGTTTATCCAAATCACAAAAATGAAGCTCACCAAGTGCTCAACAATCGCAAGATAAATTATGCAGTGGTTATCTTCAGGTGGACTATTAATAGCGCTATGATAATATCAAAACACTAAAATCATTTATTTCGACTCATATCTCAGTATAAAGTATATTTTAATCAATTTAATTTCGAAGTCATAAATTTATAAATAAATAAATTAGATAAATAAATTAGATACCTTATCCATTATAAGAGAAACTGAAGCGAAAATATACTCGATATTCGCTTCAGTTTCAGATCGAAACCCATTGCTGTAAACCATCGTATCGTCGTACCGTATTATTTGATACGATTGAGGTAAGATTTCACCTAGATTTAAGCAAAGTACAAGGAGCGTGTGAACGGATTCCAAGATTTACGAGATACTTCATAAACATATACAACATAACATCAGTCTATAATTCCAACAAGCGAGTTCAGTTAAACTTAACATGCCTCACCGAAACGAGGCTGGCACTGCAAAATCTTGCTTCCAACGAGATTTACTATATACTTTCGTTGCCAGTTGCCACTTTTTGCTTGTTTACTAATTCGTTGGTTTGTTGGTTCATTAACATGTTTATGTTTCTTGCTTTAATTCTACTGAAGATATCTTCTTTGTAAACTCCATGGACAAAAAATCTAAGCATTAACTACTAATACCTTTTTATGGTTTAAAGTTTCAAATTTTATCAGACTTCTATTTTAAATGTTTATAAAGCGCTATTAATTAAAACAACTTCTTTAGTATAAAGTTTTAGTTTTCATTAGATATTTCGTTGATTCCAAAATAATAGATTACACAAGGCGATTGCAATAATTTTGAAGTTAACAAGCAAGCTTCTAATGATTATACAGTTAAATTCTTTGTTGTCTTTTTAAAATCAATCTTTCGGTCGTTGCACAAACTAATTGGCATCATGATATTTACTTTTGACTTAAAGTGAAAGTTAAAAATCAATGAAAGTCAAAACTTTGTTGTTTTGGGTTTAAAGCAACTCAATTGCAACTCTTTTGATTTACAAAATCTATGCCTAATAATTTACCAGTTGGCAGGACTCCTTTTCTGTCTAAGACTTCATCTGAGTAAATACTGTTATTTGTAATCTATGGTTGTAAAAATAATATCTTGTCTATAGCGCCACTTCTAATATAACTTACCGTATTTTCAAATAAACAGTAAGCATGTTCCAAACCGCTACACGAGCACGAATTTTATTTAACAGGTTATAGGCCCAGTCCCGCTAAAGTAATAGTATAGTTTTACAATAATGGCAGCAAATTATTCCTTGAATGTTCCAAAGTTCAGGGCACGGATAATTACGACGATTGGGCATTCACTGTTGAAAATTTGCTGATCCTGTAGGGCATCGATATCCGATACAGCCACGCGTTAAGCGGAACAGCCACGCGTTAAGTGAATAAGATAACAGGAAGGATAAAGTAAAAATGGTGATGACAATTGACCTTTCACTGTATGTACATATTAAAAGTGAAACTACAGTGCATAGCTTGTGGACCAAGTAGAAGGTGCTATTTGACGACTCTGGTTCCACCCGCCGCATCAGTCTACTCAGAAAATTTATCTCCATTCGTCTCGAAAATTGTGACTCGATCACTGCATACGTGACACAGTTAGTGGATACAGCACAGAAGTTAAAAGGTAAAGGTTTCGAGATTAATAACGATTGGGTTGGCTCGTTTTTGTTGGCGTGATGATTCCCAGAAAAGTTCTCACCAGGGATTATGGCGATAGAACATTCCGGGATAAACATTAGTGCAGACGTTATTAAGAAGAAATTGGATAAGACTGCAGATGTCGAAATCAATAAGTCTGAGAGCGCATTTGTTGCGAAAATGCATATCATCAAAATACGCACCAAACGAGCAAAGGAAAAATGGCGTCGGCCATGTTGGTGACAATTTAACATGCCGGTAAAAATCATCAAATGTTATAAATGTAAAAGGACAGGACACTACAAAATCTGTGTTTAAATTCTAATACACAGAGTGAAAACAAATGAACGCATTTAGTGCAATGTTCTTGATTGATGAATTTAGTGATAAATAATGGATTGTAGGCTCGGCGCGAGCACTCATTTGATTTCCGAGTCAAACAAACTCGAGATATTGTAGTGGCAAATAAGGAAAGTGTACCGATTTATGTTCTGGAAATCTACAGATAACTACACATGTTGGAGATTCAGAGTATACTGTAACATAAAAGTTAACAATGTTTTATGTATACATAACCTAACTACAAGCCTTCTCTCCGTAAGTAAAATGATATCCAGTGGTAACAGTGTTGTATTCAAGGAGAATGTGTGTCACATTTATAATCAGAGGAAGGAATGTATTGAGAAGCCAAGCAATTGAACGGTGTATACTGTACAAGTTAAACATTGTAAAGTCATAGAAGCTACTAGTAGGCTTGGCAGTGGCTACCAGTAGATCTGGCACCGGCGTTTTGTCACATAAATAACAAAGATCTTAACACTATGAGAAATGGTGCAGTGATGGAGGGCTGCTTTCCAAAATAAGATAGAATTTGACAAAAGTAATTGCACGGTTTGTTGTGAGGGTAAGCAAACAAGATTACCTTTTCCTACCAAGCAAGGAGGTTTTGAATTTGATGCATGCAGAACTTTGTGGGCCTATGGAAATCAAGTCACTTGGTAACGCCGGGTACTTTCTGTTGTTTGTAGACGACTACATTTGGATGGCTTTTGTATATTTTTCAAGTCTATTAATGAGACATTCATCTACTTCAAGTATTTCAAAACCTAGTAGAAAACCAGAAGTCAACAAAAATCAAGATTTTGAGAACTGAAAATGGTGATGAATTTTGTTCGGCTGTTATGGATAACTATTTAAAGCAGTATGATATTATACATCAGAAGACAAATCCATATACACCTCAGTAGAATGGACTTTGTAAAAGCTAGATGTCTTTTATTTGATGCCCTATTTGAGAATACTGCTCTGCCCACAACCTTTCTCTATTTGAGAAAAGGGCAGAGGCACTTCATACTGCAGTGTATCTCAAAGACAGATCTCTGGCTGCAAGTCTTCATCACAAAACCCATTTGAATAGTGGATTAGTAAAAAGCCAGATGTGAGTCACATCAGAATCATATTCATGATACATATACCAAAAGAAAAACGTCTCAAATGCGACAAAAAGCAAAACAGCTCTTCCTTATTGGTTATGCTGACAAAATTAAAGGCTACGAGCTATTTGATCCCCACATGTACAGTGACAATAGCAAGAGATGTCATAGTAATGGAACAATAAAATGAAAGCATGACATCACAGGTAGGATAGTGCAAGAAAAAGTGAAGACATACATTATTCAATGAGGGAAGAACAGTCTAAATGTGATTCTGATATGAGCCATGAAGAACATGATTTGACAAATGTTCCAAAGAAGATTCAATTAACTCAGATGACAGCTTCCATGAATCATTTACATTGATATCAGATGACAAAGAGGTCAGTGCTCAGCAACAAAGCACTGAGATATCGAAGAAACGTACCAGGCGTAAACCAGATTACTATGGCTATGCTATTTTTTTATTGTTATTTGCGGTTATCAGAAAGATGCTGCTGTCCATCTTCTGCCTCAGTTTCCCTCTGTCGCCTTACGACACCCACAGGAAGATATGGGGTAGTGGGTATTCTAACCCGCCACTACACGGGCTATTTAGAAATGCTATTTTAAGAAAATGTTTATATTTTTCTTAAAATAGCATTTACTGGCGATTGAAAATACGCCTTAAATATAAAAATGGAGCAATTAAACTCAATGTGATTAAAACTTATAGCACTTTATTCTATGATTAACTTTTATCTAATGATTGAAAATCAGCGCTAATTTTAATTATTCAATTTGATTATTATTTATCGAATTACAATTACATAGTTTATTATTAAAAGCTAGAAGTAAATTGATTTTAATTTAATTCCAATATTACAATTAATGATTGCTGGAGTTTGTGTTTCCATATTATGACGCGAATGTTACTGCAGTCCATAGATAAGTAAATTCTTAAGCAAGGCAAGGCCTTAAGCAGTTTTAATATACAGGAGTAACTTTAAGAAATCTGTTGATACTATGTGATTTGAATATCTACAGATTGGAAAAGAGATGCAACGCCAAAATGCGAGACGCTTAGTACTACGACGGTCAACCCGCTTGCCAAGCGTAACAATTATCACAAATTCTTTAGATTAAGGAGATGACATAATTACATTTGGCAGTGAACTACTAACGCCTCAATTAGGAAATTAATACTAAAACAAAATTTAATTCCGGATCCGTGGATGATCTAAAACATTCACAATTTGACCCAGTAGATGGCGCTGTTTATCGAGATCCAGAAATCACCTATGCGAAGTCGGGGGATCGCTAGTCAATTATAAATAGTAACTGATAATAGTGTAAATTTAATAAAAGTATATAAAATCCAAATCATTCAGACAGCGTATGATAACCAAATGCAACGAATTTCAACGTAACTTTAAAACAAATTATGAACAGAACGAAACATTTTGTATTATATGTCTTTTATTAATTACAATTTATCTAAAAAGTTTTAAATAGTTGTCTTTTGTTTTAAGTTGGGATGAAATTTTGTCGAGCGGCCCCCACTAGATGGTGTGATGAACTGTTAAGACATACATGAAGTCGATGCAGGTGGCTCACGACCGTGCTTTTGTGCAATTACTTGGGGAGGCCTATATTCAGCAGTGGACTTTGAAGGGCTGTAATGATGATGATGATGATGGTAATGATGATGTGTTTTAAATTTAAACAAAACCATAACATAAATGAACGTATTATCATACGTAAATTGCACGTATTGAACAAGCGGAAGAAATTATTGAAATGAATAATATAGGAAACAAATAATTGGTCAAGTGTCTATTGAGGCATGTGTGAGGTAGGGTTCCCCCGTGCGTATTAACTGTCTTTCATATTTTTACTATTCTCATGATAAAGTACCCGTTGACCCAGTCTTCACTAATGACTAATTTGTAAATATTTTGCTTGCCATGTTATGGCGGCGTTAGAGAATATATCACCCCATTTCGTCCCGTGAGTATCATAAGAGGCTACAATGTGATATGCCAAAAGTTGTTATGGCTTTCGACACTTGACGGTATAATCGTCAGCTTACCTCAGGCGTAAAATCTCGAGAGCGGTGATGGGAAACAGCGTCAACGGTGCGGAAATTGTCATCGTCAATCAATCCGATTGAGTCAAAGCATGACGATTTAGGTAAATCCTCTCTACTATTAGAGAGCCCATGTCCATCAGAAGACTTTCACGCACTGACGATGAAGAAGAAAAGAAGAGTACTTCTGTTTTCACTTGCAGAAAACTTGAAATGGGAGGAGTGTGATAAATTGCAGGCTTGTTTACAACATTTCAAATACTAAAGCAAATAGCTTTTTTTATAATGATTTCTTATATTTACGCGAACACCACACATTGAATAAAACTACTTGTACGGATTATATCGCGTTTAATTAACTTATCCTCAGACCATGGGTGCTGTAAAGCACCCTATACATCGGGAATTAATAAAATATTTTTATTTTAATGATAGAATAGGTCAAAAATAATTACGTTTGTAATATTTCCTTATCAAAAATCTAAGGTGATTGGATCACTTGGAAATAACGAAAAGTAAATGTAACAACGGAACCCTAAATATGCTCATAATTTTTATTTTTACCATTACAAAATACCACATTGCAAGTTTATATTTTATGAAGTTAGTTTTGAGTTTAAAAAATAGTGCCTTCTCTTTAAAGGCTTTTTGCGCTTTATTCATTTAAAACAGTTCAGTTCTTTCTACAGTTAATACTAGCTGTGCTCGCGGTTTCACCCGCGTACATTACGCGTCTGCGCCTCACGACATGTGAACTTCGAGAGACATCACGACGGACAGTTGCTGAATTAAAAGATTAAAAAGTGAAAATGTTACTTAAATTACATGGTTAGCGTAATTGGTGATATATCCTTGAATACGAAATGATTTATTTGTATATAAGGATTAATACCAAGGTATAAATAATGTGGCCTAGTTTGTACCGGCGTTACTATTGCATATTTTAACATTAAAAAGTAGTTATTGTGACATAACTGTAATACGAGTAGTTAGACATGGTATCGCGGACTTTTTGCAAATATTGATGTCCTGTATAAAACTGTAGTATATGACTTTGCTCTATTGTCAATAGTTTCCGCAGCGTACGCGATATAAGGATTTTCGGCGTTACTATTGCGTATTTTAACATGAAAAAGTAATTATTGTGACATAACTGTAATAGTTAAACATATGGTATTGCAGACTTTTTTATATATTGATGTTTTGTATAAAACTGAAGTACATCACTTTGCTCTATTGTCAATAGTTTCGCAGCGTATAAGGATTTTTTAGTATTTTTTCACACCTTGGCTTACATTAACGAAGTTTTCATACGGATCCCTAACGTTTTGAAAATATTCTATCTATGTTCATCGGGGATAATGTAGGATTCTTATGGTGAAAGAATTTTTCAAATCGGTCCAGTAGTTTCGGAGCCTATTCAATTCAAACAAAGAAACAAATCTTTCTCTTTATAATATTAGTGTAGAAAAGAGTGCATAATATACGTGTTGCAATGTGGTATTTTTAATATATAACCTTATATAATATTTAGTAGTCATATTTTATAAAATTAACACTTAATTAAAACATTAGCTTATTCATTAGTCAATAATTTACAATAATAAATTATAACGGTGACTATACACACATTTATGTCTGTAATATAATACTATCAAATGCTTATAGATTCAAAGTTTTAAATTAACTTCGACAACGACAAATATTAATTTATTAATTAAATGTTAAATGAATGGTGATTTAGGTATTTGCACCGAATGTTAATTATTTTAATTTTTACAACAACTTTACACATATTTTATTAGGTACCTTTAGCGTTCCTTTATCACTTTTTATTAATAAATTACGTATTATTAAACAAAAATACCATCTAATAAATAACTACGTTGTTAAATGATTTTCCCAGAAATAAGTGACTTATATATACCAGTACTTATAGGTCCCATGTTCAAGTGGGACTTATAACAAAAATAATGTGTTACTAGACTACGTTACTTGCCTAGCATGTATAAAAGGCGACTTAAGAGATATCGTGTAGGTGGGCTAGCCACCCATAACTTATTTCGCAATATTTCATTTATATCCATATTTCTTGCCTAAACGTGGTCCGAGTGGCTCGCTGCTCTTGGACTCTGCTTACCCCATTGGCTATTACAGACGTGTCGTGTGCATGTATATGTATATTTGTATAATATATATGTGTAAAAACGATATAATGTGGTAAATGTTGTTTTAGAGGTCAGCATCGCTGAGTCTATTTCTCCTGATGATGCCTCGTTTATAGGCGAAACACGTGTCGTATTATAGATGGTTGTGTGTCGTTCCTAGTGCAGTGGTGTTAGAGTGGTGGTGTTGGTATTAGTGGTGACGGTAATAACAATTGAGGGAGAGCTGGAGGTACTGTTCAAACTAGGTAAGATACATTATTTTAATTTTTAACGCGGGTCTTAGCTAATTAATTTTTACAACTTTATTTGTTTTAATGTAGTAATGTTCAGTTATAATTATATAAAGGCAAGGAGTTATGAAACCCATCTTATTATTTAAACTGTGTGTGTCAGCAAGTTTTATTTCAATTTTTTTGTCCATTACATTCTCTAAACTAAATGAAGTCTGAATCTCCATAATTTATCTATTTTTTATGGGATAAGCGTGACAAGCGAGCACACAGTCCACCTGATGGTGAGTGGTTCCTGTGGCCCATAGACATCTACATCTATCCTCGTTTGCGAATCAAAATGCAGATGCGTTGTCAGCCTTTAGGACTAAGATGGAATGCCTCATTTCTAGTAAAAGGGTCTCCGGTTCTACACTCACCATACGAAACACAGCAGCATTAAGCTGCTATTTCACGCTGGTATCCTGTAGAGCGTGTTCCTCTCGGTCGAGCCGACCCATTCGTGCTACAACTATACATTTAATATAGCTGCAGCATGGCTCTACTACGTTTAAAAATAATTAAAATTAACTAAGCTATCCTGCGTTAAGAAAAATGCTAAACAAATACTGCACGCTACAATGGTTGCTATAGAATGGACCCTCGAACTTGTGTTCATTTCTTGGAATCTAAATGTCTTCATTTCATTTTAAATTGGTAAGTATTGGGATCTATCATATAAGGAATTAATTCCGTCGCTGTTCTTTTCTATAGGACAGGGTAAAGTTTGTGGTGGTATTTTTAACACTGTTTTTATTACTTCTTTCTTTGCTGCCGGTATAAGGATATGGTTCACGTGTTCTTTTGACAAATATTCTGCTGTGGTATTTTTGTCCGTTATGTTATTTTTATCTATGGTTTTAATTGTTATCCCAGCATTTAATATTTCCTTGTTAAAATCTAATTTACTGTCAGTATCAGCCATCTTATTGTAAGCGGAACTAACGATGGGTGGGTCAATCTTGCAAGTTACACTCTAGTGACCTTTGTGCTGTGACTTTTTTCATCTCGGAGCGTGTGCATCCATTTCAGTCTGCAGTCACATACGAAGTTAAGTAAGTACCAATTTAAGTAATTAGTAATAATTTATAATAACTTCCTTCTTACTTCATGACGAGTTTCTAAACTTCGAAACGAAACTTCTAATTTATAAACTCAAAACTTCTCACGTCTATATTTTGGTAACTGTATTTTATAACTATGCCGAAATTCAAGCATCTTCGTAAACTTCAGTGATGGTCATAAAGATAGACGCCGAGGTTTTTATAATATAAGTAAGTGTTCCATTTTGCTAATTCGCGCAGACACAAAATGAGGAGAAAAGCAAGATTATGCAAAACTTTAAATATATAATATTTAAAAAGGCAAGTATTTAAATAAGATTCTTAATTCAAATTTTCAAAAATTATTAATACTGGTTATTAAAATACTTAATAAGGAACTAGCTGTAAGCGACAAGAAATTCTGAAATTGTGACTAATGTTGCTAATTTGCCAATCATTTAAAACGACCAGCGTGATATTGTTTATGCGACCTGACTTGTTATTGAGAAACAATATTGTACACACTCGAACTGCACACAAAAAATTTATCAAAATCGGTCGAGCCATTTTCGAGTTTTAGCGAGACTTACGGATAGCAATTGATTTATATTATATAGATTATATCATTTTCGCGGCATTGGACGCCGCAGTCTTCGCAGCCACATCTTAACCTACTTGTCTGTCACTTAGTATTTTAGATGCAAATTTAGCTATTTAGTATTTATATTGCTCTTCTTAAATTTTAAAACACATTATGGGTATAATTGTTTTGCAGCTCGTTTTAAACTTTTTATGAATCAAGTGCAATTTTTTGTGAAAGTAATAAAATACTGTTCCAGTCAGTTATAGAATGTCGTTATTAGTAGGCAATATTTTTATTTCCTCGTTTAATAATTTCTTTTCTAAATTATTACATATAAATAAATAATAAATTTATTCATAAGAAATATGGTACAAAGATGTTCGTATAAAATAATAAATTATCACATACTTCACCAATTTTGGTATATGAAAACTTATGGTTAGAAAATACAATATTTAAGTAAAATTAAACGTGCATCAGTTAACAATTTTGATATTACACATTTAAAAACACGATCAAAGAAGAAACAGCGTTTAACAGTCACTAGAAACGTTCTTTTATTTTTAGCAGTTCATTTACCGAATAAAATTGTTTTTCCAAAAGCCACTTAAATAAATTATGTCTAAATCGATTATAATCTAATTGCCTTATTTCATTTGGGATTTTGTTAAACACTTGAATAGCCATCACATAACAATTTTTTGAGTACAGACTAGTTTTTAATGAAGGCAAAATAATTTTTTCTGGGTATCTGGTACTATATTTCACTGTATCTTTTGATTTAGTAAAAAATGCGGATACTTTTTTTTTTACGAATATTGAAAGCTCAAACATGTACATGGATAGTAGAGTAAGAACACTTCTTTAAATAGTGATTTGCAAGAAACAAGTAGCCTGACGCCACAAATTGCTCGTATACATCGTTTTTGCGCTATAAAAGCACGGTTAACGTCTGTCGAGTTTCCCATAATATGAGACCATATCTTAATACAGCAGCAACACATGCATGCTATAAGAGAAGTGTTTCTTGATGAGATTGAAGCTAGTCTTCGTAAAGCAAAATTAAATTTAAATATTTTAGAACAAACTTTATCAACGTGATCTTTCCAATTAAAATGTTTGTCTAAACTTATACCTAAAAATGTGGTACATTCAGTAGCAGTAATTTTTTCATCATTAGTAATTGCGGTTTACTTTTAACATTGTAGAATTGCATTAATTTAGTTTTAGATAGATTTATACTTTGTTTATTGTTGTTTACATTTCAGAAGCGCTACAATAGCGGTTTAAGCCCATTAGAAGTATAAAAATATTATTATAAGTTACCCGTATGCTATCATGTGTCTTCTGGTATAGTCGACCTAGAGTTGACACGTAAAACGCTTGGAAGAAAGATCTAAATAGTGTAATTTTCAAAACTTTCGCGCAATCATATTGCCTACTACACACAGAGATATACGTTGACGTTCTTCATCAGCGGTATCTTTTAGGTCAGAAGTAACAATATGGCCAAGATACTTGAACTTTTCTTATATCTTAACAAATTTCCGATTTGAGACTAATCTCCGGTACGCTCTGAGTTACCTCTCCTGATCTGAAAATCATTATTTCTGTGTTTTTGAAGCTTTGTAAATCAAGTCAATTCTAACAATGTTGACAGAAATGAACCAGTTAATAAAGGTTTAAAAACCAATTTGCCGAAAAAGCCAATTTTTGTAAGCTTTAGCTTTAATAAAATATTCAAAATATTTTTTAATGAATAACATTCTACGGGTAACTAATACATATTAGTTATTACCGTCTAAAAGTAAATTGCTGGTTGATGGCTGCAAGTTATCCAATATGGGCTTGATGTTATCGTAAGTTAAAACATGTAGTTCGTTTGAACGCAAATCGAGAGAACTGAGACCCCTTACGCCTTCAAACAAACCGGAGGGTAATGCTGCAAGCTTATTATCATCAAGGTTCAGCTTCCCAAGTTGAGACAGTCCATCATAGGCCCTCTCGGAAATATATTTTAAGTAGTTTTTTCCAAGCAGCAGCTCTTGCAAATTCCATAATTCAGCGAAAGTAAACACAGTTAAGTTATAAATATGATTCCTTCTAAGGTCAAGCTTACGCAGATTAGCTAATCCATCAAATGTGTGGCGATTTAAGTACTGTATATTATTTTATTTAAATCCAATTCAGTAAATTAAAAAAATGTTGAAATGCACAATCCTTAATATGTGATATGTTATTTTTTGTGAAAGTCAATTTCTGTAACTTTGGCAAATCAAAGAATGAGTCCCGTCCTATTTTCAAAATCATATTTTCTTCTAAATTTATCATAGTAAGGTTAGGTAAATGTGCAAATGCATATTACTATAATATTTCTATCTAATTTTGCGATAAAGTTACCCTTTAAGTAAGTTAAATTCGCAAATGCAAAAGTTGTGACGTCAATGATGTTCCCATATTTAATGTTAATGGATCGGAGTCTTTGTAAGTACTGGAGTGCCTTTGTGGGCACGTAGCCCAGTGCACCATCGACGCGAACGTTAAGTGACAAAATTTGTAAAGTTGGTTGTGAAGCGAAGCTTTTCCAGATATAATCGTCAGGCGGTATTCCGCCATTAAATACCCAGCATTCTGCTTTCGTAGCATTCCTTGATTCTCTTGTATTCTCAAAATAGCAATGAACTTTAGAATCGCGACCAGTAAAGTCGCAAATATTTTTCGAATACCTCCTGTTTTTCTTTGAGCGTGCGTCTCTTATTGTTATCTCTTGCTTGAACTGGTGACATCTCATTTACAAGTGCAATAGTAATAAGTATGTACATAATGTTGGCAATTCTTCCCCATTTTTATTTAATCTGTGATAAAAAAAACATTTTAATAAGTTATTGTTTCTATAAAAGTAATTTAGTTATTAACAAAATTTAAATATAAACGAATCCTGAAATGTCTAATTCATATATTTAAATGACATTTATATATACCGGTAGTATAAACAATTTTCTTTTAATTTCAGTGACTTATTATTAGTACGTATTATCTAAAATAGAATAATGTTTTAAGGTAAGATTAATAAAATAACAATAGTTTAATTAATAAAGAAGTAGGTTGCATAATATGAATTCAATTATTTTTATACATGATAATGAGTTTATAATATAGAAATATAAATTTAAATTTAAGCGACCAAGTAAATATTTATTAAGTCCCAGAACAATTGTATCAAACATTTGAAACGCTTGCAGCAGACATAAATTCAAAAAGTAAAAAGGTAACCTTACTGCGATCTTCTTGTAATTCTATAGAGATTTCAAGTAGTAATAATCTGTCTTGTATCTTAAGTTTCAATGCTTTTATCAAGATTTGCTGTAAAGTAAACGTCGAAAAACGTTTTGGTGAGTCCATTTTTTTTTGATTCAGCTATTATGTCTCCTATGGGGCATTTAAAAGTTTAGTAATATAATTTTTTAATTTTAGGTCACATAATTTAGAATTTGTAAGCTTCATTCTAAATTATTTTAATAATAAATATTACTAGAGATTACATCTACTGTCTCATTTTCTAATTTAAATTACTTAAAACAGTTTCCAATTCAATATCAAGTAATTATACTGCTCTTTATCCTTAGCTGGTTCAGATCTATCTATACTATAATAAAACCCTAACACAACGATTTCTGTACATTGAATTTTTTTGAAATCTTAATTGGGTTAAACTATCGATATATAAACGATACATGTGAGAAAATCTACCAAAATTAAAAAAGGCGCGTATGGTTTTAAATTCGTCGATCTTTGTTTATGCATACTTAAAGAAAAGTTTGTTAAAAACTAAAGAGTTCTTATAAAATATGGAATAAAATCAGTAAGAATTACTTGCCGTGAGGTTTGATTCTGAAATTCAAATTAACATAATGCCGTACTTGTCCGAACTCTCTTTGCATAATATCTTTCCGGATCTGTTCATAATACTACCGTGAGCTTTTGCGCATAGTTATATCCGTGTCAATTTAATTTCATTTAATATTCATGTCCATTTTCACTAAAATAAAATAACTGACGAATTTTATTAAAATAACTGCGATGTTATGTAAGACTGTGATGTTTATAAATTGTGTATTTAATATTATTGTTCATTTTCCAAATTCTTACAAACATAATGAGTGAAAATTATGTCAAATCACATCTTACATCTTTAATTAAAAACAATAACACTGTAAGCTAGTCTGGTGACGGCGTAGGAGAATCCATCGCCCCTTTTCTTTCCATGGGTAACTAAGAGATGATGAAAGGCCAGAAAGATTTCAAGAATCCTGATAGATATTAGTTTAGCCATCTAGTTTACGCTTAGTTTATTATTTAACTTCACTGCGTAGCAAAAACAAAGGGAACTTTATTGCTATCAGAGCTACTATTTTGTTAAAAGAAATAATATTTTATTTTGTCCGTTTCTTTTCTTATCATGAAATTTTGGACAATCTTTATACATTCATATTAATAACAATAAGAGTATCTTAACATTTTGAGATAGCTAGAGCGTTAGTGGTCGAAGTAGTCTTGCGATGCACTGTCTATGTTCATCATAGAACTGGTTTTGGAACTAACTGAGCTGCTGCATGATATGCCAATCCAAAAAATAATCATGCGTGCATATCAGTTGTACCGTGTATGATGAAAAATTAAAAGAATTGTCAATCAACTGCCTGCACGTAGTTTGCATATCATTCCCAACAATCAATACAATTAAACGATCATGCATACATGACAGCACGTGCCGCATTACAGTCAAGAGCCCACATAAGAGCATAGCTACAAGATGCGTTGCGTCGGCAGCGCATCGGTGTACGGTGAACGCCTGAACAGTGCCGTTGCGACACACACACACACTAAAATCTGTGACATGATACACGATGCGATGTATCACCTCACGGTGTTTCTCATTTTGGTCACACCGTATGTTGACGTGATAGTGGTCGGAGCAGCTTCCACATAAGCTTTAGCTTAGCCATTAACTTAGCGCTTCTACATCCAAATAATCTGGTTCTTTAACACTTTCTCTGTCCGCTTATCAGACACAATAGTAAGAAAATAGCATGGACCTATGAGCATGCAATAAAGAAAATATTTTATAATTGATACTTGAGCACTACCAATATCATACTCCTTATTTTTATAAGTCCTACTCATAAAGTAGTAACTGTTTTAGCTAAAAAGTGAACAAGTATATTGGCAACTCTCGCTGAAATTTTTAATTCCAAAAGACACTATTTCATCATACACATTAATTAATCTAATTATTTACGTGTGCTGAACGTAGACCTCCCCAAAGGAATTCCACAAAGTACGCTCCTGAACCACCTGCATCGAATGCCTGTATGTCTTGCCAGGTCGTCACTCCATCTAGGGGTGTTTAGCAGTGGACTTGTGAAAAGCTGTAA
>JAGSMP010002344.1:0-26188 GCA_029286625.1 Parnassius orleans | reverse complement strand
GACCTATGTGCATGCAATAAAGAATATATTTTATAATTGATAATTGAGCACTACCAATATCAAACTCCTAATTTTGATAAGTCCTACTCATAAAGTAGTAACTGTTTTAGCTAAAAAGTGAACAAGTATATTGGCAACTCTCGCTGAAATTTTTAATTCCAAAAGACACTATTTCATCATACACATTAATTAATCTAATTATTTACGTGTGCTGAACGTAGACCTCCCCAAAGGAATTCCACAAAGTACGCTCCTGAACCACCTGCATCGAATGCCTGTATGTCTTGCCAGGTCGTCACTCCATCTAGGGGTGTTTAGCAGTGGACTTGTGAAAAGCTGTAATGATGATGATGATGTTTTTTCAAAATAACTTGATAATAACATGTCCATTTATGAAATTGTTAGGAATCATAAGGATATTTAATGTGATATAAGACTGTTGTCTTCAATAGCCATATACTTTTTGCCTCTGCTTACGAGTAGCTCTGCAAGATTTCAGCCTACAAGACATACACATTTATTCTAAGCAACCCACCTGAAAAAGTTAATGAATATTGAAACAAGCACACATGTACTTATTTATCTAATATCATTTGCAACCAGTAACACGGTTTTAGGTGCATGTGCGTCCAACAGTGAACTATTAAGGGTGTTTAGCGAGTTTTAACTCTACAGCGATTGAGAAAATAAATAGCACGTAAGATGTTTTGAACTGGTCGTGTAAGGATAAAAACCTCTGTATTGTCACTGTATTTGTTATTGTAAAATCATCACATTCTTAAAGCAGTATTAAAAGTGACACATGCCACCAGGTGCAGTGTCAGGACATTGTTATTAATTTCTATTGATTGAATAACATGTTTACATTCCAAGCACCATTAAAACCAAAATGACTGGATAGTAACATATCCGATTTTACGATATTAACCACGAAAAATAAATAGCCTGTAAGGTGTTTTGAACTATTTGTGTTAGGATAAAAGAAACACTGTATTGTCACTGCATTTTATTGTTTATTATTGTAAAATCATCATATTCTTAAAGCAGTCTATTATAAGTATCACAGGCCGCGAGGTGCAGTGCCAGGACATTCTTTTAATATGTGTTCATTGATTAGCATGTTTACATCCAACTGCAATTAAAGCTAAATGTAAAATTCTCGAGTAGCAGTCTCGTACCGGTAAGCTCAGTGTGGGACGGCTACCCTCTAGTTGGAGTGACGACCTGGTAAGATATTCAAAAGTCTATGGATGCAGGTGGCTCAGGACCGTGCTTTGTATAATTCCTTGGGGAGGTCTAGGCTATAGGCTGTAATGATGAAGAAGTTTTAAACTAGTTGTGTACGGATACGGCTCGACCGGGGTAGGACACGCTCACGGAAAACGCTACCAGCGTAATATAGTAGCTTAATGCTCCTGTGTTTCTGTATGGTGAGTGTAGAGAACCGGAGTCCTTTTTACTGGAAACGAAGCACCCATCTTAGTCCTCAGGGTGACAATGCATCTGCATTTTGATTCTTAAACGAGGATAAATGTAGATGTCTATGAGCCACAGCATCTACTTACCATCAGGTGGACCGTGCGCTCGTTTGTCACACTTATTCTATAAAAAAAAACAAAAGGAAATTGTCAATTGAAAGAGATACGAAAAGGTACCAGAGCATCTATTCAACTTGCTCGGCGTTTATTTATAAATTAGGCGCTTTATTTATAATAAGGCACAGAGAAGAAACAGGTCAAGTAAGCAACAATGATTACAAGTTTTATTGATTATTATTCGTCATCATTACAACAATTCGCTGCTGAACATAGGTCTTCCCTAAATTAAATATATAATGTAAAATATTGTATAGCCCTTCCGTCAACTGCCATCGCGTTTCGTCCCGTATGGTGTCGTAAAAGTCGTAACAGAGTAAAATAAAGATACCAGGAGATGAGCAGCAACATCTCCCTATAGAATACCACAAAAAGCTTTGGTAGCCACAAGCGTAGCAACTGTGGCAAAAACTACCATATAGTAATGATGTATATTTATATTACTATATAAATATGCATTATTACTACTTGTGTATAAATTATTCCAATCATTGTGAGGTTCATTTAAGTGGTATTCACAAATACGAGCACACAGTGGCACATAAAATGAGTTATCAATCAGCAATCTCTTTAGGTTAGTAGTTCTTTTTAGTTTAGGTATTAAGAATCTAGATAAATGATTACATAACTTAAAAATACAGTGTCGGGAAGTAAAAGCAGCACGCTTATAACTAGCCACAGAATAGAATAGAATCATTTTTATTCAATATAGATTACAATACATAATACTTAAGAGTTAAAAGTCATTTTTTACTTTCACCACTGGTTCGCAAAAAAACCTCTGTCCTGGGAAGAATCAGCAAGAAACCCAGCGAGACTTTTTTTAAAAAAAAGCACATTTTACAATATAATTTTTTATACAATTGTTTTGAAAACATTTAGAAACAGCATGGTAGTGATCACCTCACTCCCAGGGGTTATTATCAGTCATTTACTCTCTAGTAGTACGAGTATAATAACCCTTACTAGACAATTTTTGCTTAAGAAATAATTTAAACCTTTTGATAGAAAAGGTCTGCATATTATAGTAATTGTTGATGCCGCTCTGGAAATGGCAGAAGTTACAGTTACAGGCATAAGGGGTGTTTGTTGGATGTTACCGATGTCTTCAATATTCATGGATTGTAATTCCATATCCCTGTTATCATTTGTGTCTCCATACAGTTGTAGAAGCTCTCGGCCGACAAGATTGCAGACTCATTCTAAATGATCCACCTGAAAAGTGTTTTTTTTTCATCAACTAACCGAACAGACTATAGTTTTACAGTGTCTTCCACCTAATTAATGATATTTATTAATATTTTATTTATTTTAATCTTTATTACTAATAAACAGTCTTAATGTCTCTTAAATTATATATAAATAGCATGTACTCGTTTTCCTTCATAATACTTTTGTAGTTAACCAGATTCCACTAAGGTAAAAAGAAATAAAAATACATCAAATCAGAAAGGTAAACAAGTGAAGTAGTTATTTTAGAATTATAACATTATTTGACTAAGTACAAGTTCCTAGACGTTTTACATTTACACTAATTTCATTTAAGGTAAAAAATATTACTTGTGTATTAAGTACAAAGGCAGACAAATATGGGGTAAGGTAAGGAAGAAGTAGCAACTAAAGAAAAAAAACTGTGGTTATCGAATATCTCCCCTATAAGGCAATCTGTGGGGGAGGTCTATGTTCAGCAGTAGACTTTTGATAGGCTGTAAAGTTAAAGATAACCTGGTGGTGAATAGCCAAATTGTTTGTAGTGCGAGGTGTATGATACTACAAACATCAATCTGTGTGCCAAAGCGATTATGCCAACTCCTCCGGGCAAGCCTATTTCAGGCAGGGATCACTTACAGGCTGTTAAAGTAAAGTAAGTACCTGGTGTGATGGTATCCACTGCAAAATAATATCTCTTTCTGCTGAGTTCTTAAAATGAGCTCTTAAAATTGAAGATCCACATGGAATACAAATCTTCTAATGGAATGAGCAGTTTCAATACTTTCTTGCAATGTTCTTAGGCAGTTACAACAAACTGCATCAAGTAGATGTAACTGAAAAAATTGGGAATGCAAATAAAAAATAAAGAAGTAAAAAAATATTAAATTCAGAAAGAATGTACATTACCTACAATCAACAAAATAACATAAAAATAATGTAAACAAAATTCTTGCTTCCCTGATGGAGTTTAAATATAATAAACATAAATAGTAGATGTATTTCATTAAATATTAACACTAATATGTATTCCTAATAACATCCATTTATTTTTATGTTATCTATATTCAATATTAAATTCAGAAGGAATGTGCACATTCCTTCTGAATTTAAGCAGCGTCTTCCTATTAACAACTACTAACTTTAAGTTTGTAAAAATATTTATTAGTATTTTTACAAACTTAAAATAATTAAGTACTAAAACATGTATAGATCGTTAAGTGTCTGTGGGTGTGGGTCGTTTATATTTATTTCTAAAAAATCGTACCATATCTCAATATTCAGTAAAAATAAAATAAAATGTAATACATTATAAACGAAACTTAGTAGTTTTCGTTTCGTAGTATAATATTTTGGACTAGAACTGCGAGAGTGACAAAATAAGATATATTTCACATAAAAGTTTGAAACTTTAAATCAATTGTAGGTTTTGTACAGTTGAATTCTTCGCATTCCATAAGATAAGATACTCACCTTTGAGAAATCCACAAATATAAAGTTGGCGCATATCTGCTCCTGTCTGCTAGTTATTGTCTTCGCACAGTGCGTTGAAACCACAAATATTATTTAATTGTTTTCAGTGTATGCTGATCTTCCAGATAAGTAAGTAAGTACAAAAACAGCAGCCTGACGAATGTCAATGCCGTAAAGTAATACCCGGCCGCCGGCACAGACATAGATATGATGCTTATATTATGATAATATGGCCGTCGGTTTTACCCATCACGGAAGTCAATGACAAAATAGCGTTTGTTCCACGGTGTCTTTGAACCATGTTATATGATATAAGCTAACACTTTTAGAAATAGGATATAAATCTCAGTGGTATCCTTTTAGTAATAAATATATAATATACAAATAAGTACAAATATAATATGTATATAATAAGTTATCTTGGTAAAAATACATTTTTCTTTAATAGAAACTGCAAAATTATTCATTACACGCATTTTTCCCTATGTTATATTAATTAACACGGAATATCAAAACCACTCATTTTTTAGATTTCTTGATTCCGTTTAGATATTCATAAAATGTATAGGCCATTTATTATAATAAATTGGTAACTTTTTTTTGTATGTAATACCATTAAGGGTCGTTAAAATTTCTAGTGGGCCCAAAAACGACTGACTCCTTTCACGTACCATAGTTTAGTATTGTGCTTATATCATCATCCCTAAGAGGCTGACTTGGGCGATGATATGATGAAGATGAAATTCTGTAAAAATATAGAGATCAAATCTTAAAATTGAGATCAATTTGATCTTAATACGTATTTATTTATGCATGTACTCACAAGCACCGTCGCCTTTGTGATCCGGCAACGGAGTCCTCAGTATCTCTAAATATATAAATAGTAAAGTAAATAAAGATAATGTTGATACGTTTAGAGTAGCCCATATTCTTTTAGTTTATACCAATTTTAGTTTCTTTTTTCGCCCTTCCGACGTGCGCTCGCGCGGAGGTGGAGTGGGCTTCTACATACGTCAGGGCATTGCAGTCCGCACACTACCGCACCCCCCAGCCCCACTCGTAGAGCAAATGTGGCTTGCACTAACAATTAACGGTACAAAATTAATAATTGGTACTGCTTACAGACCGCCGTGGTTGAGTGTTGACATTTTTTCGATGCTTTATCGAAACTATCGGAACATTATCATGGTGTAATAATGTAGTTTTATTAGGCGATTTCAATATAAATTTATTAAATGATATGGATAATAACTGTAAGAAGTTGAAAATTTTTTTACAATGTTATAAATTAAATCAGTGTGTTACTGAGCCTACCCACTTCACGGAATACAGTGAAACTTTAATAGACCTAGTATGTACAGACATCCAACAATCATTCATTTCTGTGAATCATATACCGGAACTAAGCGGTCATGCATTTATTTGCTGCGAATTAATATAAAAACCGAAACCGAAACCGATTATTATATCGCGTAGAAATTTGCATGCGATTGATAATGAACAGTTCCTATTAGATTTAAAGTCTTTAAATTGGACAAGTTTCAAAACATTGATCGCGTCAATAACATGGTATCATTGTTTAATACTATGTTGAAAACATTATTTAACATTCATGCGCCCGTATGTAGAAAATCATTAAAACACTTCCAATATCCTTGGATTACTTATAATATAAAAAAAATGATGAAAGTCAGAGATGAAGCAGGTGTTGTCGCACGTAAGTCAGGTGGTACAGCAGCCCAAAAATTACTTTATAAAGAGCTCAAACACTATGTTGCACAAGCATTAATAAGAGAAAAGAAAGCTTACTACAATTTTTTTATAAATAATCAAAAAGATACTCGCATCGTATGGTCACATATAAAAAAAAACGTTAGGTTAAAAACTAAGCCGGACCTGCCTCACCATATTTTCAACGACCCCGACTTGATTAATACAAGCTTTTTAAATGTGCCAGGAAATAATCAAGTTCCTATTTCATATATGACATTCTTTAAATCACACGTCAAAGTCTCAAATGTATTCAAACTGAAGACAATAGAGGAAAGTGATATTGTGAAAATAGCACAGTCATTAAAGTCAAATGCGGTGGGTGCAGACGGTATTTCCTTGGATATGTTGAAAATGTCTTTTCCCGTAACAATACCTGTTATTACGGAGATAATTAATAAATCAATTACAACGCAAACATATCCCTCAGAATGGCAGCATGCACTCATCAGGTCTATACCAAAAACTCAAATCCTATTACCATGAAGGACATACGCCCGATTAGTATACTCCATGTGTATCAAAAATTGGAGAAAGTCGTGGCTGAGCAGGTAAGAATATACTTAGAAACAAACGATGTACCCCAGTCTTCAGTCAGGGTTTAGAAAACACCACAGTACGTCAACCGCTATGATAAATGTTGTCGACGATATACTATCAGATATAGACAGTGGCAAAGGAACGATTTTAGCCTTGCTAGACTTTTCCAGAGCATTCGACTGTCTTAATGTACCATTGCTTTTGTCTAAATTACATTATTACGGTTTCGACATATCTGCGATAAAATGGTTCGAAAGTTATTTCGAGCATCGTATACAGCAAGTAGAAATATCAGATGAAAATGGGTTACCAGTCATTTTGAACGCTCAGGCTGTCAAACAAGGCGTTCCGCAGGATCTATCCTAGGACCTATTTTGTTTGCCGTGTACTGTGCGGATATAACAAATTGTATTAAGCATTGCAAATACCATATGTACGCGGATGATACACAGATATATATACCTTGTAAGCTGGGGAGACTAGATTAGCGGTGGAAAATTAAATGACGATCTCGAAAGAATTGCAGCTTGGTCAGATTCGAACGCATTAGTCCTTAATGGAAGCAAGTCTAAATATATAATTTCAGGTACGGCTCAGCAAATACAAAAATAGCAAAACATGAAACTAAGGTAACCATAAGGAGCGAACGAATTGAACGCGTGACTGAGGCTCGTAATTTGGGTTTGTTGATAGATGACAAGTTACGCTTTGAAAGTCACATAATAAACACTGCAAGAACATGTTTTTATAGGTTAAAAGTATTATATCAAATTAGAAATTGCCTAAATACCGATATGCGGATAAGACTATGCGATTCTTTGATTCTGTCTAAATTTAATTATATGGATATAGTATATGGCCCTCGTCTGCTTGTGCGTAGCAAGAAACTTGTCCAGAGGGTGCAGAATGCTTGTGCGAGATTTTGTTTTAAAATACCTCCACGCGCTCACGTCACGCCGTATATAAACGAACACAATGTTTTAAAAATGCAGTATCGGCGAGAACACCACCTAGCCACATTTCTATTTGGATTAATTAAATATAATGTACCACCTTATCTTTATCACAAATTAGTGTGGTCTCGCGACGTACAATCACAGATCACTCGCTCGTCATGTTACCTTTGGTTGTTCTCACCATCGTACTATCGCCTTCGTGGAAGTTTCAAATATTCAGCCTCTAAATGCTGGAATAACCTGCCGCCACCGCTTCGTAGTCTGGAAACATTAAATACATTTAAAATAAAATATAAAACTCACCTAATTATTGTTCAAAAAGCTATGGCTTGATATTTACCTACCTAAATAATTACAGACACTTAGCGCTATCCGGCGGGGTCATACGGAAAGCATAAGAGTGCATAGTACTTTTTTACTTTTTTTTTGATATTTAAACGCTGAAATAAAAGTGTTTTCATGCTATTAATTATAACTATGATACAAGTATATGTTTAACGTGCAATCATTATTGACTTTATTAAAATATTGTTTGTAATGATAATATTGTTGCTTAAGATTATGGTTATGATTACATACCTCTGAGAAAATATTTTTGTAGGGTTTAGGTTTTCTTTTATATTATTTCCAACTATTACCTCATAGATACATGTCTCTTATGGTGATAACAATACTTTTAAAATGTTTCGACATTTTTGTATTAGATCCAGTTAGTTCATTCATGTAATCTATGTTAATTATTATTAGTCTATCAATGACGGTATGAACGTCCGCACGTCACTTAATTCACAGGCCCACTGAAAACCAGCGCTGTAGTCTCGTATTGACTGCGGCATTAAGCTGAGTGCGGTCTGTTTGTTGTGTACGCCACACACACTTGTGTGCGTAAAATGTGTGATGTGTTTAATATTTTTTTTATCTATGTATTTTGTGTTTATGGTTTAAATGTACATGTGGCGTATTTGAGCAATAAATGTTTTCTTTCTTTCTTTCTTTTCTTTCTTTTACTAGTACTACTTCTAACCTTACAATACCAAAACTAACCTGGGTCATTTTGCTGCACCGATTACGATTGAATGTGGCGTAGAGGCCTCGCTACCGCCACATTCAATGTGCCTGTAATTGTTTATATGTTTAATTTAGTTTAACAGAAAATTGTTATGTAAAATAAATACATAAAAATGTCAATAATTACAGAGCAGGTGAAGGGCGGGCAGAGCACACACACACAGTGTGGCAGGCGTAGGGGGGCTCTCAGGTAGTGTGATCGGTTCTGAAGCTGAGCCGCATGTCATTACCTCCAGGGACGACTACAAACGTTGTGTTCTAAAAACCAAATTATTATCACAAGTCGATGCATTATTTTCTACATACATTATTATAATTTGTAAATATTTACGTCGTCGATGTCGATGCTCTTGGTTGAGGAAGAAGTCGTGGTCGTTTAGAGGTTATGGCTCTCTCTAGAGCCTGGGTCTCTGAGATATCACTGAGGGTGCCACTGAATATCCTAAAATATAATTTTGAACATTATATATTACAAATTGTATAATAATTATACTGTGGTAATAAAAAGTCGCTATTACGAGTCAGACGACGGCCTTTGTAAGCCGCCACCACCTCCACCAGGCCTCCCACCACGCGTACGTGGACCAGAGACCCTGCGTGCCCCGCGTTCACCAGCGCCTCTTCTCCGTCCGCCTCTTGTTCTTGATTTTATACATCGCAAAAGCAAGAAAGCACTCAAAACAGAAAAAAGCAAATAAAAACACTAAAGGGAAATAGCATTAAAAAATCTAACCAGAAATTAAAAAAATTAATGAAAATAAAAAACGGTCGTACATAACTTTTCAAAAATATTATGAAAAATTTTAAACCTGTAGTAGTATTTCAACAAAAAAATAACATCCGACTTTAATTTCATCCCATTGGGCGAAGAATATTTTTTCAATAATAAATATCAATAAAAAAGTAAAATCGGGTAACAAACATGAAAAAAAAATCAGTTAAATTGACTTCTTTGTGAAGTCACTTGAAAAATTCTATCACCCAGGGGATATCCATACTATGATTAGTCCTAAATAAGATCTGTCAAACACTGTCTGTGGTGAGACCGATTCCCGGTTAGGAAGTCTATATACATCTATTTTACGAAATAATCACTTTTTAGGTATTAATACATGTTTCACACTAAATCTAAACTATATTCATTAATTGAGGGACTAGTGCATTATATTAAATTAATGTGTGAGACTAGTTGTAATAAAAATAAGACCAAATCAAAATCATGCTCATAGTTCGACACTACTCTTTGAAAAAGGCCTAAAATTACAAATAACTAAGGTACATCTTTAATATTATTCATAGAAATTAAACATAACTTACCTTTCCATCGTATTTTCCTCTTTATCAACCTATTTAACAGCTGTTTACCTTTTTTTAACACAATTAAACAAGGTGGTTAGACGTACGTGACCAGCGAACTTTTTCTCATAATATTTGACTTTTACATGATGTAATCCTGCAAAATCGCGGTCCAATAGCTAACATTTTTAAACATTATGATTTCGTCATAAGTTAAAAAGAGAAAGATATATGGGACAACCCTTAATATAAGCAAGACAACGGACCACTTATTGAATCCGGCTCCCGGTCGCTTCACAGACGCGCATATTCTGTCAGCAACCGGGACCCGGTCGCCTCACACACGAGATGATAATGAATCAACCGTGTAGTGGTGATTTAAGAATATTCACTACCCCATAGCGTTTTGTGTGTGTCGTAAGAAACGACAGAGGGAACAAACCAGGAGATGGGTCTTCCATATAACACCTAGAAAATAAAATAAAACTGCGGTTGCCAATCAGCCTGCTAGGCGTAGTAACTACGGCAAATATTCCCCTTATGAGGCAATCTATGGGGGAGAACTATGTTCAGAAAAGGACTTTTGCTGTAATAGTAATAGTAATTAATAATTAAAAATATCAGTTTGAGTATAGCCGTAGTCATACGTTATTACAATATCGTAGCGTGACTACGGTTGTTCGTCTGTTATAGATGACATTTAACAGTATGGTATTGTCAGTGAAGTTAATTTGTGGACTGAGCAGAGGGCCTTTAACTCCCTACCCTGGGATGCAATCAGGAGGGCACTGGCACATCATCAGGTGGCCCCTTACATGCAAGGTATTATCGGGGACTACTTGCGCGACAGGTACATCCTGTACATGGGACAAGATGGCAGGAAGATCCGGAGGGAGATTAAACGTGGGGTTCCACAGGGCTCGGTGCTGGGGCCGCTACAGTGGAACCTCGCCTATGATGCGGTTCTGCGAATCGATCTTCCCGCTGGTGTAAATGTCGTGCTATGCCGACGACACCTGGTGATCGCCAGGGATAACTTTCAGAGGGCTGGGCGAGCTCGCCGAACTCGGGGCGGAAGTCGTCGTCGCCAAAATCCACGAGGTGGGATTAGAAATAGCGTCACAAGACCGAGGCCTTATGGTTCCATAAATTACAGGCAGCAGGAACCACCCGACTCGTGTGTCCGCGTGGGTGGGTCTGATGTCGAGTGGGAGGTACATGAAGCACCTAGGCCTCCACCTGGACAGTCGCTGGGGCTTCGAAGAACATTTCGAGCGCCTAGTCCCCGGATCGAAAGGGTAGCGGGTGCTATGCATAGATTGCTGCCCAATCTAGGTGGACCGACGGAGGAAGTACGTCGCCTCTATGCGGGAGTTATACGATTAGTAGCTCTGTATGGAGCGCCTGTATGGGCAAAAAGGCTGGCCATCCGACGCTGTAGAACTAAAATCTACAGTGTTCAGTGGAGGATGGCCATACGGATCGTACGAGGATACCGCACTATATCCTTTGAGGCGGTGACAATCCTGGCTCGCTTTCCACTACTAGATATACTGGCGGAAATGGACGCGAGGGTGTACTTCCGAATCCGTGCCCTCCGCCAGGGCGGTGGTGGTAGTGAGCCAGAAGAGGCGCTCGAATCAATTAAACGGCAGGAACGACAAAACGCTCTGGCGTCGTGGCGCTCTCGACTTGAGGAGCGCTATGAACGCAGGCGCGTCATTGGTGCAATCCTTTCGGTCTTCGAAGCCTGGATGCAGCGACGAGCAGGAAGACTCACCTACAGACTTACACAGATAATTACCGGGCATGGGTGCTTCGGTGATTATCTGTGTAAGATCGGACGCGAGGTGACGGCGAACTGCTTCCACTGTGGTGAACGGGACCAAGACTCCGCTTCCCACACGCTCGCAGTATGCCCAGCGTGGGAACGGGAGCGGACGATCCTGGTAAACCGCATCGGATAGAACCTCTCCCTGCCAGCAGTCGTGTCGGCGATGCTGAGCGGGAATTCGGCGTGGAGGGCCGTAGCCACCTCTGTGAATCTGTTATGATTCAGAAGGAGGCTTCTGAGGGATCGGCAGAGGTGGATCCGCACGGAGACGACGTCACCAAGGCGTTCGTCACGGCCTCCTCTTGAAAACGGTGTTCTCACCTGAAACAGGGCCTCCGCTGCAGACACTGGGGCGGGGCCCTGAGCGCCTAGTTATGTAACCCCTGAGGAGGACGATGACTCGGAAGTGGTCCGACATCGTGGTAGCACTGCGAGGGTGCTGGGGTAGCATGTACTGCCCCGACGTGCTATTAGTACAGCAAAGCTGGAGGGTCCCGGTGGCGTTCCGAACGGAGATCCCGGGACCCCTCGTACGCTGATGGTGACCACTGGGGTTTTAGCCAGGAGTCCGGCATAACCTTTTCGTTGCCCCCGCAGCGGAAGGTATCCATGAGGATTTCCCCACGAAAAAAAAAAGATGACATTTAACAGTATCGTATTGTCAGTGAAGTTACTTTGTGGACTGAACACAGGGCATTGCAATCGCTTCCGGGTTGACATTGACCTTACCAATGATACGCTGCAATAGAAAGAAGCCATCTAGGCGACTATTACGTGCGCCCTACGTTGCAAGTCACCGCGCCGTGTGATCACACCTAGGGACCTGCCTCATCGCATCGCCAATTAATAAATATTCCATATCACATATTGGAAATACCGCATCTACATATGGAGGCTGCTTTAGTGGAGTGCTTCACAACTGGGTCAAGACAAGGAATTTGGAGATCAAGGTGAGCGTTTTTGCATGCCCTTTTATCATGTTATATGTATGAAGTGAGTTTAAAGACAATCCGCAATTAATGATGTTGATGTCACATGTAACCATCGCATAATATATCCTTCCCGCATACATCAGATTCATATCATATATACATATTCACATCATGAATTTACAGTCCATCTAAAGAAGTTACCATAATTTTTGGTCATTCTCACCGAATTTATAATTATTTTATCCAACGAAAATACGAAAAATTATATTTTTATTTTTATTATGCAATATGTATGTATTATTTTTGGATTTGATTATATCGTTTGATACTAAATACATGTTAAAAAAATATTTAATTTATTTTTATTGACTTTAAAATGCATATAGAATACTCGTAAATTATAAAAAAAAACTCTTCGTGAAGAAACTACTAAAAAAGACAGTTTTATCCAATCACAAAAACTCTTATGGGGTGAATTTCACTGAATCTAATTTCTGAAGAGTTTAACGGAATACGGATAATCCCTGTATTCGTTTGCTAGTGCGGAGAAAACATTCTGAATTGGAAGAGCGTAATCTGTATGCTGGACAGAATTATTTTGACGATACGATGTACATTAATAGTTATTAAAAAGGTAGTTTTGCTTGAAGTAGTCTTTTTAGATTATTTTATGTTTGCAATACGAAAAGTATTTAACCACCTGGCGTAAATTGATGTACAGTCACGCTGCAGATATTGTTTAGCACGAATGGATCAGCTCGACTGGGGAAGAACCACGCTCTCACATAATACCAGCGTAAAATAGCAGCTTAATGGTGCTGTGTTTCGTATGGTAAGCAGAGAACCGGATTCCCTTTTTACTGGAAACAAGGCATTCCATCTTGGTCCTCGGGGACAACGCATCTGCAATGTGATTACTAGCTGAGGATAAAAGTAGATGTCTATGAGCCACAGTATTCACTTACCATCAGATGGACTGTGTGCTCGTTTGTCACCCTTATTTTATAATAAAACGGGATTATTAAACCGCGCTGCCAAACCATCTGTGGGAAGCCATGTTTTTGGCACTTCCCATAGTTGCTTCTTACTACACTCACGGGACGAAATGGAATTAAAAAGAGCTGATGATGAAACTAATAATCTAAAATATAAAACTTCGATTAGCAATCGAATATCATATCAAGTGTTATAACTTTGGTAAATTGTTCTATTATGTAGAAGTGATTGCTTCAAATCGCCTAACTAAATTCAAACTTCATGTTCATTTGAGTAAAGCGAATTAAGTTTCAAATTGTAGATCTATGAATGTTCTTAAGTTCTTATAGCGTGCTATATGGATAATAGCTGAATTGTATAGAGAGAACCGCATTACACTTCTATAACTAAATGGTTACTGGCAACACGCACTGGTTGTACAATCTAGTTTTGAGGTTTTGAGGTATGCCTGACGAGAAGATGTGTCGTAATCTCCCAGTGATGACCTATGGATCTGAGACGTGGTCTTTCACTGCTGGCCGTATGAGGAAGCTCAAAGTCACTCAGCGAGCTATGGAGAGGGCTATGCTCGGCGTTTCTCTGCGTCATAGACTTAAAAACGAGGATATCCGCAGTAGAGCCAGAGTAACCGACATAGCCCAAAGGATTAGTAAGCTGAAGTGGTAATGGGCCGGCCATATAGTTCGAAGAACCGACAACCGATGGGGAAGAAAGGTTCTCGAGTGGCAGCCTCGTACCGGCAGGCAAAGTGTAGGGCGTCCCCCCACTACATGAAGTGACGACCTGGTAAGATATGCAGGAAGTCAATGGATGCAGGTGGCTCGGGACCGTGCTTTGTGGCATTCCTTGGGGGATGCCTATGTTCAGCAGTGGACTTTTGAAGGGCTGTAATGATGATGGTCTTTTATATGGGTCGCCTGCAAGTAGTAAATTCCACGAGATAACGGACGTGGTTACGGGTACCGATAAATGTGGGTATATTCATTCGAAAATGCCAAACCTGAATCCCACGGGACTGAGATGGGGCCTCGCATTTTCAGTTCGAGAGTATTGATTATGTGTCTGTGTCTTACCAACCCATCAAAGGTGGTGAGTGTTGATAAATCTTTCAAGTTATGCATACAGAATGAAGCATTTACGGAAAGACCGAAAAATTGTGAATTACAATCGGCTTTTAAGGAAAGAAGGAAAATAATAATGGACCCTTTAAAAAGTAATAACAAACAAAGACGTGCTTAGAGTGGTAGCGGCTTCACACATCTTAATTATCATTACAGCCCATCACAAATCCACTGCAGAATATAGGCCTTCCCAAGTAATGCAACAAAGCAAGGCCTTGAGCTAGCTGCATCCATTAACTTCCTGCATGTCTTACAAGGTCGTCACTTTATCTATTGGTTGACCTGTCTACACTTCGCTTGCCGGTATGAGGCTGCATTAATTTCTCTAGATCCATTCTTACCAAACAATTATCGGTTCGGTCGGTAATGATGATGATGATTCTCGTTATATTAATATTAAGACGCTATTCACACCTGACTAATTCGTGCTAATAAGACACAAAACACATTTTTATGCAAGTAGATCTTGCATAGAACATTACCATAAATCGTAGCCGCTCTGTTCAGTATTCCGTCTGGAACAGACTAACGATCTAAGAAATTACGAGGAAATTGAAGTAGGTTAGTAGAGACAAAAGTTTATTAAGTCTTTATCTTATTAATTTTAAATTTAAATGCCATAAAAGTGAAAAATCTTCAAAATATTCGTTATAAAGTTTTAGATTTTTTTTATTGTGTCGTTATAACGATAAAATATAACAACATATTTGCTTTTCATTTCGAAGCATAGTTTTAGAAAGGTTTAAAATTAGTTGCCTGTAATGTCTCCTTACTTTTTATATAGCCACTAGAACTTAAATCTTGGAGAATTTGAAAATAACTCTCACTGATTAATTTTTATTAAAAATATAAAAAACTAAGTAGAAACAATATAATATGTAGAACTTATCATTTTATAGAATCCTAACATATCCCTGTATTTTAAAATTCGTCAATTCTTTAGTCAACAATGAAAAACATAGAAAAATAATGAAAATAATGAGATAATTATATAGGCGTATAATTTTTAATAACTATAACGCTTATCCAGAAACAATCAATTTTGTGGAAAGTTTATACGGGCTGGAAATTTAAAGAAACATGATAAGTAGTGTTTTTAATCTCTAGACAATTTTATCCATATCAGCATTGTATTCATCAATTAAACGAAAAAAAACGAAGCACGCAGTATTTTGTAAATAATGTAACAAAAAATCTAATATAACTTTTCTGTTACTAGTTTATTAATTATTATGAGTTAGAAAAAATTGAAAACTACAATTATATATTTGGCAGATATATTTTTATATTTCGTAGAACTGTCCGCAGAGACATGATTTGCGGAATTCAGGATGGTTATCCTTATTCGTATCCTTGCACATAATTTCTATTAAACATTAATAAATATATGTATATAATATTCTTACAACATTTCGATTAAAGTTGTAAATGTATGTATTCAAATCATAAACTACATCAAGATTTTCTTACTGTTACCCATTTAACGAAATTAATTGTAAATTATAATAGCTATAGAACAAAGTAGGTAGTACTCGTATGTGCAAATTAATTGATAAATTTATATACATTTATTTACATAACATAATATACAATATTTTATTATATACAATATTAAAAACTATAATAAGAAAAACTAAAACTAGTACCTTAATTATCATACCGTACTACTCCTCGCGGCATCGTGCCAAGAACGCTGGCTGCGTTTCCCCGCTGAATGGCTATACTTAGCCTTTGAGCGAGAAAAGAACCAGCCCTCTTATCACCAGCACTACCGACCAGTTTCGGATGGAGTTCCTTTAGGAACTTCATTGCACGCAGACCCCACGGACAAATAGATTCTACATCAAATGGCACAAATATGTAGTCATCTCTCAGAGACTCATATTTGCACCACTTACTCAGTTCAGCTGCCTCTGATGCCACCCCGGCTCTAAACGAGGTACCCCTGAGATGAGAGGCCACCAAAATGTCTACGCAAGTAGTATCCCACACTAGGGTTTTACCTCTCTCCCAAGGGACCAATGTCATACCGTCGGGTCTCTTGCCATCGTCTCTAAATATTCCACAAGACTCTAAAACCGAGGGAATATTTATAGAGACAAGATCCCTTCGGATGACATCGTTCAAAGAACCGTGCCGTGAAAAGCCAGCAGCACTTTTCTTACATGAGAGTCCGTGGAGCCCAAACTTGTCGACGCTGCTACCACAGGGGCACTGATGGGGTTGACAAATCGCCGCTCCTAGTCGGATTCCTACGGCTATGCGCAAGCTTTATCCATCAAGTAATGTGCCGAGATTACTTGATGGTAAAGTGTGTAACCAGTGAATAGATTCCTTAGTCGAAACAGCTAGAAGGCGTGCCTGATCTTGGTCACTATAGAAATTGTAAATCTTTCTACACGTTCTGTACCAACGGAATATCCTACTGTTTTTGTTGGTTAACTTCCAGTGGAACATTTTCGCCGGGACCGAGCACTCGCCATATCTGCCCTGCCTCCGTAGCAAAGCACAGGTCTACTTTATTATTTAAAATTATGTTACATAAATCACTGACACTATGCACGGAAGCAAGGAAAGCAAGCAATGCAACGCTAGAAAGATTTCTCACACCAATACTACCAAATTTTATACGTAAAGTAGCTTGAGTCCAGGCTGTTGTATTTAAAGTTAAATTTTGATTTTTTTCTATAGCTATTCTAAGATTATTATCAATATCTTTTAAAATATCCGAATATTTCCAGACTGGACTCAAGAGGAGTAAGTATGTAAATCTAGGTACAAGTAGACAATATTTTAAAATAGTAAGAGCAGTGTGGGGATTTAATTTATACAATTTATCAACGTGGTTTAAAAACTGATCAAATTTTGTTTTTAAAACAGGTTTAATACTATCGAAAAACAACGGGACACCTAGCAGGTATATCGATTCCGTACTGACAATTTTTATTCCTGGAGAAATATGATTGAAATTTTGAAGTAAAGTGTCTCTGGTAGAACTAGATAAATTATTGCCAAAAAATATTTCATATTTATTGCTATTTGGTTCAAGACCAATATTTTTAAAATTTCGAAAAATATGAGTAAGATCACTGAGGACGTCATCTGCTCGTCGTCCAGGTACCAGACATTCATCTTGGATTTCAAATTTAAAATAATGGGTTGATATTGATAAATTAAAAATGAAATGTTAAACAATGTTTCTTAACATCGGATAGCATAGTCGACAGTCCTAGTCACAGCCAGTGTCTGTAAGTTGTCATTTGTATCTTTCTATCAGCTAAACTTTTATATCATTGTTACAATTGACTTGCAACTCTGGACATAAAGTATGCTATTTCTTTTATTGATATCATTAAAAGGATCTACTCGAACCTGAGCACACATCTAAAATTACTTAATTGTATACGCTGGATGACACTTTGAAACGTTTCATAGAAATATATATTTAAATAGCATAAAAGAAAACAAAAGGAATGTAACAATTCATTAACTTAGGCAGTAAGATGACAGCGTCAGCATCACCCCATTTTATATCGTGGGAGTCATAAAGTTAATAAAGGAGAATTCCAGAAAACTAATGATGGATTAACCATCTCACACATTTTAACGTCTTATTACAAAAAAAAATGGTTATTATTAGTTCAAGGTTTAAACTAGAGTGTTTCAATAAAGAAGTCCCGCGGAAAAAATGTGAACTAAAATGTAAAGTATAGAATTTGATAGCAAATGTCTTAATTAACAAAGGCGAAGAGACTTCTTTCGTGAAAAAGACTCATCTTAAATCATAGTTAAAACCCGAAATATCAATTAACAACGTTTTATAATATGACAGATAATTTCCAGATAGTGATGTATACCAGCGTATAGGTATCTACATGCTGCAAACAATTACGGCAAATGTATCCCATAGATTGTAGAATAGCGATAATAATGTATATGTGAAATTCCGATAATTTAATCAACGAGTTAAATAGACCTCTAGTCATTCAATCAAGCGCCGGCATTCATCTAAATACGCAAAATTTTAGATGAATTAGAACGGCGCGTATGACGATTAACCTTTGCGATAACCGAAAAAATATATTATAGTTTATTTTTTCAACTGCGATATTAAAAGTGATTGACTTAATTAATATTTGGTATAACTTCACTTATGTAAATATAAAACACAGATTAGTCATCAAAAGATCTAACAGAATAAATTTGAAAATATAATTTGAGTTTGAAACTTTCAGCAAACTCATAATCATCACCCTTTGGGAATCGTAGTAATTTTCATCAATTTGATGTCTAAACACAGACCAGTTCTTTTTCTTTTTCTTTTTTTTTTATGTGTGTTACCTCATAACTTTTTCTGGGTGAACCGATTTCGATGATTCTTTTTTTATTTGAAAGCTGGCGCTTCACATGTGGTCCCATATAAATTAATCAAGGTCTGACCTATAGTTTTTGAGTTATTCTTAATAATTTATATTGAAGTCGGTTTTACAAAATTTTTAATTTTAAATTATTAGAATGTTACGTCAAGAACTTTGGTTAAGTTTCTTTTTAGATCTGCAATCCAAATATAATGGCAAATTTTAATTCATTAGTCTACATTATAATTTTTTGTATTTATTACTTTTTAAAACATATTTTACACACATCTGCGGCTATCAAAATCCAATAACTGCTGCTATTATTTTCAACCCCTCCACAATCAAAATGACGTCTTTGCCAAGTCAAGCGATTTCATTGTTGATCTTGCAATGAAGCATGTGATTGCAATGCCGCCTTCCCTTTCTCTAGGGATTCTACCCCTTACAATGTCAATGAAATATTATAAGGGTTACACAAGTCAATGCAATCAGGCGGGAAAGGCTCATTCTCGATTTTACATTACTTTGTCGTGTTAGTGGCCTAGGGGTGGAGTATAAAATGCGTATAAAATTAGTATAAGATGTATTATGGGAGTAAAGCCTGAGATAAAATGGATAACAACAGTTTCATTTTTGAAGCTAGAAACCCTAATAGCACAATATTTTTAAGAACATTGATACATTATCAAATAGTGTGCTGTTAAGCTATCACTTTGTTATATCATTATGAACTACTCATCCCTGCTTTGTGGTCAATAAACGGTTTACTGCTGGTTATGGGAGTCCTCCATTAAAAGGAGGATTTGCCATTCCAAAAATTTTACTAGATTTTTCGAAGCACTTGAAGTATTAAATATATCAAATAATATCCATTACAGCCATCATAATTCCAGTGCCGAATATAGTCCTCGGTCATAGATTACCTCATGGAGTGGGATATTTCACATAGTTGTACATATTTCACAAGCTGGATTTGGCAACCGCAGTTTTTTTATTATTCTTTTCCCCTTGTCACCTCCTCTCACAACACCCACGGGGTGATATATGGGTTGGAAGTTTCTATCACACGGTCACTACATGGCAAAAAATCGTATAGTATTAACATAAACATTTATTCTCGCGCCTGTTACCCAGAGAGGTTGACAAAGACTACGGACTTCATTTGTCGCGTTTCTGTCACATCCTTATACTTACGCATAGATACTCGTCGGTTAAAGGTAATACTAATTCGGCTCATCTTCAATAAATTACAAATTTTTAGGGCGTCCCTTGCCGACTCTGCCACTCACTTCTGCAGCATAAATTTACTTTGTCACTCTTTTCTTATTCATTTTTTCTACGTGTCCAAACCACCGAAACATTTCTTTCTTAATCCTGGTCACAACATCATCTTGCAAACCATACTTTTCTCTTATCACACAATTTCTCACCCTGTCTTTCAGATCCAGCCCTAACATTCTCCTTAATGACCGAATTTATATAGCATTTATTCTACTATCGTGCTTCTTCTGCCACACCCAACTTTCACTAACATATATTAAGGTAGGGTCTAACATAGCATTGCCATACGTGCCTTTTTTCAAAGATTCTGACTTCCCACTATAGAGTGTAGAGCCCCATTTACTCTATTTCCTGCATTTACTCGTCGTTCTATATGCTTATCTTAGCTACCATCTCTGCTTAATACACATCCCAAATACACAAACTCATCCACTACGTCAACTAACTTTTCTATTTTTATTTCACATGTCGTTTGACTTTCATTACCAGCGTTGTACTACAGCTGTAGCAGAACAACACCTACCAGAGAGTCAATGTGGTTTCCGTCCAAGCAGAGGCACTATTGACGCTATTGCTGTCGTAAGACAACTCCAGGAGAAAAGCCTTGAACATCAACGGCCCCTCTACATGTGCTTTGTCGATTTGGAGAAAGCATTTGATAGAATTCCACGTGAGGCACTTTGGCTTGTTTTTAAAAAATTTGGATATCCAAAGAAGTTCGTCAACCTAATTTGCCAACTCCATGTTGGTATGAAAGCGCAGGTTCAGCACGAATACGAACTTTCTGAGGAAATCCAAATAACAAGTGGAATAAAGCAAGGATGCGTCATGGCGCCAACACTCTTCGCCATATATTTTTCGGCTGTTATGAGAGACGCACTAAAGTGTTGTAGCAACCAAATCCAGCTTAATGTCAGGACTGAAAAAGGTGTGTTTGACATCTCAAGATTCAGAGTAAAATCCAAAGTCCAAAGACTCTCCATATTAGAGATTCTTTACGCTGACGACGTGTGCCTCTTGTCAGATAGTATGGTGCATCTCCAAAGCTACGTTGACGCATTATATCGATCTTGTCAACAATTTGGCCTAGTAATAAGCGATTCTAAGACTCAAGTCCTAAAACAACCACCCAGGGGTGGTAAAGATGATCCAACAGCGCTAAATCTAGATGGGAAACCACTAGATGAGGTCGCTCACTTTAAATATCTTGGTAGTAATATCCGGCGTGACAACACCTTAGCTTCGGAGATACCATCTCGTATTGCTAATGCTGCTGCCAATTTCGGGCGACTCACTGATCGTGTCTGGAAGTCCCATGATCTAAAGCTAGAGACAAAGATTAGTGTCTACAAGGCACTTATCATTCCTGTCCTTTTATATAGCGCAGAGACATGGTGCCTTTACAAATCAGACGTAAAGAAACTTGACTCTTTCCACCTAAGGTGTCTAAGAACTCTGTTAAAGATCAAGTGGCAGGACCATGTTCCTAACTCTGAGGTTCTGCGTCTTTGCCGACTCTGCCATTCACTTCTGCAGCATAAATTTGCTTTGTTACTCTTTCCTTATTCCTTTTTTCTACGTTTCCAAACTACTGAAGCATTCCTTTTTTAATCTTAGTCACACCATCTTCTTACAAACCACACCTTTTTCGTATCACATAATTTCAAAAGTTAGCCCTAACATATTTCTTAGTGAGCGCATTTCTACTGCATTAATTTTACTTTAATACGTATAATGAAACTATTCCTTTTCGAAGTAAAATAAAAATATATATAAGATATTTACAATTGGAACCTCTTTATCATAGAGCCTGTTGCAACCATATTTTATTAAATTTTGAAATTATACTTTATTAAATATTTGCTATCTACGCAGTGGTGATGTGAATAATAATTTTATTTTCATAATTCTGAAATAAAATATACCGATGTGGGTAAGGAGAAACCAGCCGTTACAAAGCCCATTCTCTTGGACAAAAAATTGAAGGAAGTGTTATTTTAAACATTCGATTAATAATATAGCAAGCTTAAATTAATATAAAATGTAGAAAAAAAATTGTGAAGTTTAAATTACTTTAGACGAGTCACAACTTTCAATTCGGTAAATACCAGAGCAAATCAGGAGTATTTTGCATACTAACATGATGGAAACTGTAAATGAAGTGTTTGAGGAAGTTTTTCACATAAAACTGTGTCGAAAATTTGTCTCTTATTCACAATTCATTGTAGTTCTAAGTTCAGATCATACAAAAACTTTTGCCACAAAGATTATGACAAAATTGTTCTTTTGAGAATGTATTTTTTAACGGTTAAAATTTTAATGCAACCTTACGACATGATTGGCATTCAAGTCATAAATTATTAAAGATATTGATGAGCAGAAACACAACTGCAGCATAGAAGTGAAGCTAAAGAAAAAGCTTCATCATATCCTATTTCTCATTTTATAAGTTTTATATATATATATATATATAATTGTAACGAGTACTTCATGTTATTTTAGTACATAGCGTTATAAAATTTCGGTATGACGTGTTGCGCAACATGCAATCTTCACTTTACATTTTGTAGCACTCGAGAATATACGTTTTTGTAATAACAAAAACGGATTTTCGCGTTAACATTCATTATGAGATAATGCAATCAAAAGGGAAGAGAAAGTAAGCATGGGTTCGTTATTTTATCAGAAGAAAAAGTTTTTGAAATTAGTTTTTCTTTTCAATTAATGTTATGTTTAATTTCTATAACGAAGCTATTGTAAATGAATGATAAATTTCTTGCATGATATAAATTCATGTATACAGGGTATTTTTGAAACGCTCCTGAAAACGAAGACAGACGACAGTACTAACTATATCTTAGATGATGGGTGAAATATAAAATCGATCCTGATGAAAAAAAATTCATCTTTTCACAACGTTTTATTAGCTTTATTCACGCTCCATCGTGTTAGTATAAATCATCGTGTTAAATAAAACGTTAATTTCATTAAAATAAAACATGAAAATACTTAAACATAAAAGCAGCAGTGGAATTACTGAATTACAATCAGCTGACTAGGGTCAATGTACGCGCGAACGCCGAATTGCGCGGCCCGTAACTAGCGATGGTACCACAATACATAATAATTTACAACACTTGTCTAAATACCTAACTTATCTACTTAACCTACTATTTTGCCACTGTGCTTGTCTCCACGTAGCCACTTTAATTCAAATTCACAGGTTAAATAAACCAAATAACTGGTTCGATTCCCCGCTAATGAAAAAATACTTAAATGAAAAGTTAACAAGGTTAGAGTTATGTTTTATTCATCGTGTAGGTATGTTTATTATTCTGATGTATTCAGTTATGTACCTATTCAGATCAGTTCAGTACCAAGTTATTTAAAAAAATAGGTATGAAACAGCTTACCGCTCTAAATCCTCCGTGGTCTTATGAGATGCGGCTCAAATTGTGCTCCATTCATTTCGAGGCAGATGTGGGCTCGGTATTGCGTCTCCTCATGCAGGCGGGCATTATCGTGTGGTCTTCGACACAGTCCGCACGTAGTTTGTCGAAAACATCCACGATCCTTTGGCGCATTTATCGCACTATCTCACGATTAAAACCCTTTCTTTCACATACCCCACAGAAATAAGTCTAACGGGGCAGATCTGGTGAGCGAGGTGGCCAAGCGTGTGGTCCTAGTCTGCCAATCCAGCGATCATCAAATAATTCGGTAAGGCGCTCACGGACGAACCTCACGACATGTGGAGGTGCACCATCATGCTGGAACCATGTACGGCGATATTCATCCAACGATAGGTCGTCTAAAATGTCAACCAACTGTTCATTTATAAAGTTTAGGTATCCCTGTCCGTTAAGTCGCTGTGGCAGAAACACTGGTCCCAGTATGCGATCCTTAAATAAACCTGCCCATACGTTAACCGACCATCGGGTTTGGTGCCCGGTTTGTCGAACAGCGTACGGGTTAACCTCTGAATACACGTGTATTTCTTCGGTTCCACATGCCGTTTCTGGTAAATGTCGACTCGTCCGACCAGATAACGTGCCCAATGGAACCAGGCACACGTTGTTGTTGGTCTAATAACCAACGGCAGAAAACTGTCGGCGGTCGTGATCGCCGGGACCAAAGCTTGCACTTTGTGCACTTTGTATGGCCGCATTCGGTTACGCTTTAACACTTTGTGAACTGAACAGTATGACACATTTGTTCCATCCCGACGTCTTAATAATTTAGCGATACTTCGTGTACCTAGGTTCGGATACCGGCGAACGACATCTAAAATGCGCTCCTCGGAGTGAACAGTCATTTGACTTCCACCTCCTGCCGCTACTGGAGCAATGGGCCGATTTTCCAACACTCGCTGAAATGCTGCTGTTATCAGACGAGAGTCAGCTGGTGTCGAGCGGTCGGGAATTTCTCGGTAAATTCGTAATGCACGCGAAGCATTCCCGCGAGCTTCTCCAAGGCACATTAACATGTTGCCGTATTCACGAGCACTATAAACGTACGCGTTAGGCATTATTAAAACAAAAAAGAAACACAAAACGTAACAACAAGAATAACACGTAATAACAAGTAGGTAATACCAAGTAATAACAATAAGAATTTAATAAAAAAAACAATTGAACTGTCGCTTGCGCATGCGTGTCCAAAGTCAACACGGAACTGTCTCAAAAACTAAAATCAATAATTAATCCCGCCAAAACTGAAGCCTACACTTTGAACATTCCCACAGACCGTCAAATGTTATGACATTGCCAACTTTATTTTATAGTTTAGTTTCCATATGATCCCTACGACTACTCTTTCATATGGAATTTAGAAGTTATAGTTGTAATTTTTAATACAATTAGACAATCAATTGTACCTGACGAACAAGCAGTTCGTTACTACAAAATGATATTGAAATTAATAAACGTACTTACTTGGGTTTGGTTATCTTTGATTTTGTACAAGAAAATAGAAATAAAATGGTATTGAATAATTTAATAGTTAAAATCAATTGCAATTATGATCGACAGGTAATTAATCTAAAAATAATTATTTTACTTTACTTTTATTGACTTTCCGTTTTTAATCCATCCAATACTTTGATTTGAAAAGAGGTACGTCAAAACTATTAAAATTACTTGCAAGTTTTATTGTAATTGCCGCCTCTAATTCTTATGTCGCTTGCAAACAAATCTTAGTAGGTAAATTTGGGAATTTATATGTTGGCGCTGACGCGAGGTGACACACAGTCGGCCGGGCGGCGGCAGCGCGTGGTACGAAGGGCGCGACGGGGAATGCTCGCCAGTATTACTGTGCGCGCACGCTATTGGTTCCTTATTCTTCCCGCGCTTTGAAAAGCGATGTTTCCCAATGTACAGTCGCACACAGCTTTTGCACGACGCGCGACGATGGTTTTAAAAGGAAGGAAAGAAAAATTATTTATATCTATTGTTTTATGACTGAACTAGTGAACGAAAAGGTAAATAGAAGGTGAATGGGGAAAATTGTGCAGTAAAGTTAAATGTATTGAGGAAGAATACCGAAAATTACCATGTGGTCAACCTGATGACGGAAACATTTATCATTCGCATTGATGATGATGATTCTGATGAGTGATGATGAAGTAGCATCCAGTAACACCAATACACCATCGACATTTGGCTTCCATGTTCCATGTTCCAATGGTATAATGGACAGCGTGTCACCCTTAGCTTAAGTTTTCTTGTTACAAACTACTTTATTTTACGATAGAAATAAAA
>JAGSMP010002343.1:0-25047 GCA_029286625.1 Parnassius orleans | reverse complement strand
GCTCAAGCACGCGCCTTTGACGCTGCTGAATGTCATCGGTCTCAATATTTTATGTCTGCCATAAACGAGATGGTATTCCGTCAAATTCAGAAAAGAGGCAGATTTGGTTTTCCCTGAAGGCAGACGACAAGCCTTCATTCTAATTTTTTTAGAAGATTTTCCTTTAATTGAAGTGAAAACTTTTTAGAATCGTTGTGATTTGAAACTCGATGGAACGAAAAAGCGACATTAAAAAGAGACAAACATTTACATCTACAGGATTTATCCTGCGAGAGAATGAGATGGAATACAGTATATAGTGTTTTTCTATATAAATACACTTTTCTATATAATACAGTATATAGTGTTTTTCCGAAGGTTTCACTTTTCTCAGCAATAGCGACAGTCCTTTTAATAGATACAGCAATTTTGAAGCACTTATATGGACCAATATAAAATAAAATAAAAAAACAATGAAGAATACATTTTTATTATCTTGATTCAATGAGGCTTGATTAGATTAGATCTATATGATGATCACGAAATAAAATTATCTTTTCTACCCTCCAAAATTTTTCTCCTCCCTATCTATTTTACCTCTCAATACAAATCCATTAAGTAGAAAATTTGAATAGTAAGCCTCACGCTTGTATTAAGGTAACCGGTAACCGTATTTTATAACTATGCCCAATTTCAATTATCTACGTGAAACTGTCTTAGAGAAAAACTTTCAGAGTTATCATGGAAGGTGAACGGAACGAAGCCTAAAATAAGATTTTGATAAAAATAGTGTTAAACTTTATAATAGTATCTTGGCTTTTCCATTGTCGGATAAGGTTAGAAAACTTTATAAACTAGTATTGTTAGATATTAAGAACAGATAACCCTTGTGAATTTATCATTGTCTGATTATGTGTATTTGATTTGTACCTATGAGAGTGACATGATCTAGTAGATCAAATCCTCTATAAGCAAATAAGATTTAAAAAAAAACTTTAGTGACTAATCGAGATGTTTTCATTAGGAACACGTTGTACAAAAAAATGGTATTCACAAACTTCTAAAATTAGGTTTGAATTTTGTTGCAGTTATTTCACAAGAATTGTATTAAGGTTTGTTCTACCGAAATAAACAATTTAAATAAACAATTAAACTCCAATGTAACAACCTACAGAAAATGTTTATAAAAGAGTAATTTCTTAGGATGCTATTGAGAATTAAAACAATTCTAACTCAAAAAACTTTTGATAATTGTTTTGTTAGATTTTTATAGGAGAGGGGCAAACGAGCATGCGACTCACCTGATGGTAAGCGACTACCGCCGCCCATGAACAACTGCAACACCAGGGTATTGCAGATGCGTTTCCGGCTTTTAAAAGGAGTAGGCTCTTTTCTTGAAGGGTCCCTAAGTCTTATCGATCCGTAAAATCGCCGGTGGTAAACTATTCCACAGAGAGGTCGTATGCGGAAGAAAACTCCTAAAACGTACAGTGGTGTGGATGGTATCGGGAGTTTTGCCGCGTGCGTTCGTGAAATTTGGCGGCTGGGATTAATCCAACCATTCCTCGGAGCACTCCCGTGGTAGATGCGAAAGAAAATGCAAGGGATGCAACATCTCTTCGCAGGGCCAGTGAATCGAGCCGATCGGAATGAACTCGGTCGTCGACGATTCGAGCCGTTCTGCGCTGGATGCGGTCAAGTGGAAGGAGCTGGCATTGGAGCCTCAGCCCAGAGATGGAAAAGTATTCCATGCGGGGCCGAACCTGCGCCTTGTAAAGTTGCAGGCGGTTTGCCGGCATGAAATCGTCCCGCTCTGCTGAGCACATCGCTTTTAGAGGCTAATTTAGCCTTCTCTTCCAAGTGACCACGAAACTGCACGTCACTCGAAATGTCGACGCTGAGGATTCCGATACTGGCAACAAAGGGAGTGCCTTGAAACTGAAGAGATACGACAAAGGGGTTCTTTTTAGCGGTAAACGCGCAAACTTTTGTCTTCTGAGAATTAAACTGGAGTAGATTTAGTTCTCATTCTGAGACTTTGTTCAGCAAAACTCGACTTCAGATGCAAGTTTGTTCCGGTATTCGGCGACGTTTTCTCGATAAATATTGACACGGCCGGTATATAGAGCATCACCAGTGCCGTCATCCGCATACCAATGAATGTTACCGCTTCGCAACATATCATTGATATGCAGAAGAAACAGCGTTGGTGATAGCACGCAGCCAAGTGGAACACCAGCATTAATAGGCTTGTAGTCGGAGCATGCACCGTCTACAACGACCTTGATGCTCTGCTCTGCAAGAAAGCTGGTGATTCTTGATGATTCAAAGAGCTTCGAAAGAAGCACTTTGTGCCAAACCCGATCGAAGGCCTTCGCAATGTCCAAACTAACGGACAATGCCTCCTGGACTCTACTGCTCCGCCCATCTATGTATCAGGTAGACCAGAAGATCACTAGCTGATCGACCCCGACGAAAACCGTATTGGCGGTCACTAATGAGCTCGTAATCCTCAAAGTACCGCATTAGCTGGCAGTTTATAATGGATTCCATTATTTTGGAGAACAAGGAGATGATGGCGATAGGCCTGTAGTTAGATGGGTCTAAGCGGTCGCCTTTTTAGGATCAGGTGGATGAAAGCGGTCTTCCATGATTTTGGGACTACGCCTAGGGGAGGAGTACCGGAAAAGACGCGTCAGAAGCGGTCTCAACTCTGGAGCACACCTCCTCAGCACCATTGGGGATTCCATCAGGACCACACAACTTGTGGATGTCCAGGAGAGAAGTGCTTTGCGAACCGAGCGCTGTGTGACCGCACATCCGGAATGGAGCATTCACACCATGGGATAGTCGGCGGTGTGTTCACCCGTCATTCAGAGTCGAGTTGGACGCAAAGAAAGATCCTAGCAGATCGGCTTTTCCTTTGCATGGGCCAGTGAGTCGTCCTCTCTGTGCAGAGATGGAAGAGATGGTTGACAGAAGTTCCTTGGACAGCCTTGGTGGGAGGCCAGAATGCACGGGTTCGCGAAGGAAGGCGAACTAGTTTTTCGCCAATTCTGCCTATGTGCTCTAACTTTGCCTTGGCAAGGACTCTTTGAAGGACCTGAGGCGGAATTATACTTTTTAAGGGCACTAGAATTATATTTATATATCAAGTTTAATGGGTTAGAGCTTTTGAAGCTTCTGTTTTACATCTAATCTATACGGGGTTAATTTTTCGCAAAACTTTAATCATCGGCTGCAGCTGTCAAACTAATTTTAACGCGGGTCAGGTTTTCCGCAATCTTTGATTTAATCTTAAACGGAAACAAAGTTGGGACCGGGATTTATTAGACTGAGAGCTAATGTTTGCGGAACACCTCTACAACGAAATTAAATTTAATTTCTGGTGCTGGGTTTTACTTTTGCCCTTTTTCGTTGACCCATCTAAGCCGCAATATTTGCTTAGAGTTGTACAAGTTTATTTTAATTTCATTGGTTTAATTGACCGTAAGCTTACATAATATGATGGAGTCGTATTTAGTCTAAAGTTACAGCCTATATACATTTTACTGATGGCACATGCCTGCTCTCACTTCTATAACGGTTTTGGAGCAATATCTCAGCTGCGCTTTTCCAGTGCATGATGGTGGATTTTACGTGTCATGCAATTGCTAATTTCATTGGTATTCATATACATGTATATTTTTAAATATTTGACATAGTCACACATAATGGCAAAACCTTTTTTAAATATGAATTTTAAGAAAGTAGTTGAGAAACTAAACAATCCATTATATTATTCAATAATATAAACATATGTATACACGTATATGTCCTAAACCACCAAACACCAACGAACCAACTACAAACGACATTTGATTCAAGGTTAACTCGTTGCGGTGCTGCTTAATTAGTACTGACTTAATGAAATTCACTAGTGAAATCTAAATATTTGCCATGCGCTCCCCAGTTATTCCATTATCTTATTTTCAATTAAAATTTATAACCGAGTGTGCGGTGAAATGTTTTAATACTTTAATTAACTGTTTCTTTAACAAAATCTTAAACAGTATCATATGAGGTAAGGAAATCTACCTACTACTAATCTCACACACACTCGTCTACAAACATTATGTGCATAGTCTTATATTAACACGCGTCTTCTTATACTTTACACGCATGTAATAGGATCCTTAAGAATAATTACGCACAGAAACATAATAGGCGAACAAAAAGTGAGGCAACCGAAACTTAGACCTATTGCGTAAATTATCTATAAGTACATCTATACATCTTCTATACAAATAAATAAAATTGAAGTGTCTGTTTTTAATGTTTAAATAACAGCTTTTACTAAATGCATATGAAACTATATACGGTACTTATAACAAAAACACAATTTTTAAAATTTTTGTCTGTCTGTCTGCCTGTCTGTTCCGGCTAATCTGTGAAATGGTTGAACCGATTTCAACGGGACTTTCACTGGCAGATAGCTGATGTTATAAGGAGTAACTAAGGCTACTTTTATTTTAGGAAAAGAATTAGGGTTCCGCGCAAAAAAATTAAATCAATGAAATCCAATCGTAATAAATGACACGCGGGCGAAGTCGCGGAGAACAGCTAGTTCTAAGTAAGATTCATAGTGCAGTGGCGCTTGCTCCGCCGGTGGCCCGTGTTGCTCTATGATTGTGAACCGATTTTAATGATAGTTTTTTAATCAAATAGATTATACTTCAGCGGTGGTGTCATATAAATTTAGAAAAAAAAATATAAAAACTTTGGTTAACTGGTTACTTACTAAGCGTAGAAGCTATGACAAATATCGCCCCTACAAGGCAATCTGTGGGGGATGCCTATGTTCAGCAATGGACTTTGATAGGCTGTAATGATTAAAATGATGAATGACTTGATTAATTTACTAGCACGTATATTGTTTCGTTTGCGGAAGTACTTAATAGCTTATAGGCAAACCAATATTCGTTTCATAACTCTCGTAATTCAAACAAAGTTGGGATATTTATACAAGCAAAAACTGCCTTAACCAGCAAATTTATCGCTAATACATGCCAGAACTAAAATCACTAGACAAGAAATTGTTGTTTTTGTTACTTCTAACAAGTTCTAACCTATATTTTTAGCCGACTTCATATATACCTTGACTCCAATGATTTAGTATAGGATATGTTGTGTTTACTCATTTGCAAAGCAGGTAACTACGACAAAGAAAAAGAGAAAGGAGATGTATTTTAACACGCTTTTATTAGCTTCGCGCGTATCTATCTATCTATGTAACGGGATCTTTCAATGTAATTTTCACCAGCTTGTGGACGGCCGATTGACTTGAAAATTTGCACTCGTATCAAGGACCAATGACAATATAAAAACTTAATAACGTTATCCTAGTATCCTGATCAGGATCACCAGGATAAAATAAAATGATTATCAGGATCATCACAGCTCGTATGTGTATGCGTGTAGTTTAAGATTTTTTTTAAATTCTTATATAAATTGCTATTCCAATAGTTTCAGATATATAAACAGTTACTTTTATTCATATTTGGTTAGTTGTAATTACTTAGAATACTATGTGCGACACACAATCGTGTTGGAGTTATATTTATTAGGGGCACGTTTATGGAATTCTGCGAGAGTTAAATCTAAAACACTGTTGTTTAATTAATACCAGCTGAATGAATTTCACCAGTGAACGCTAAATATTTGCCACTAATAAAGGATTGCAAAACGTTTTAAATTAATTCGGTTGTCTCATTTCTATCTTGAAATTAAATCTGTGAGATTGTTTAAATTTCAATAGCGTAATTGCTTATGGTTTTAAACATATTTTTAATAAAGAATCATCGTCCTCGCTTTCTAAAGTCCACTGCTTGATATACGGCATTTCTATTAGGCCATTTTAGTAAATACGTACGTAGTAGTTACCATGTATATATTGACCGTGTAGTGACGCTGTAAGAATATCCACTACCCCAAATCATCCTGTGGGAGTCGTAAGAGGCGACGGAGGAAAAAAATCAGGAGATGGGCAGCAGCGTCTTCCTGATAACAACTAAAATTTATAAAACTGCGATTGCAAACTTGCCAAGCGTGGCAACTATGACAAAACTATAAGACTTTAATAGGCTGTGTTGTAAGAATAATAATTTTAAAGTTTTGTCAGTCTGTCAGTCCGGGATTATCTTCGGAATGGCCGAACCGATTGTCATGAAACTTCACGAACAGATAGAGAGCAATGCTAGGAGTGACCTGAGCTATATTTTATCTTAAAACTAGAACATTTCTTTTCTTAAGAAATCGAGAAAATAGATAAAATAAATGGTTTTCGATGATTATATTAAATCTGAATAACGCCACATTAATTGATTCTATCCAGGGGGGGGGAGTCACTAGTTATTAATAATTATTTAAGAACCGGAAGCTCAGAGGTTTCGATTTCACCATACGCGAGCACAAGTTTTGATTACAGCCGACACCAATGAAACTGTTAATTGCGATCACGAGCTCGATTGGAAAATAAAGCATCGTGAGAGACACGCATGACTGGGGAAAATATTTTAAAGACATTTGAAGTCCGCCATCACGTCACCGCCACCATCTGCTATCAAAACCTGTGGTGACTGTTTGCTATTATTGCTCTAATCATTCTTATATACTAGTAACAATTTCACAAAAATAAAATTTAATAAATTATTATGCTTTTTTATCCATCCAGCTTTTTTTATAGAATAAGGGTGACAAACGAGCACACAGTCCTCCTGATAGTAAGTGGTTGCTGTGGTCCATAGACATCTACGAGTACATCTCTCTTCGTTTGCGAATTTATATGTGTATATGCGTTGTCAGCCGTGAGGACTAAGATTGAATGCCCTTTTCCAGTAAAAAGGGTCTCCGTTTCACACTCACCATACGAAACACAGCAACATTGAGCTTCTATTTTATGCTGGTATTCTGTGGGAGTGTGTCCTTCACCGGTCGAGCCGACCAATCTGTGCTACAACTATAATATTAATATAGCTGCAGCAGCATGGCTCTACCACGTAAAAAATGAGGGCCAATAATCTTCCGCTCATCAGATGTCGCTTGTTGACACTGAGTGAAGTTTTTGTTACATAATGTTTTTAATCGAGAAGTTAGTTTTAAATAAAAGTTTATCGGTTTCTGAGTATTTTATTAATACACAAAACAATGCGACAGTGGTTTGCTCTTTTTTGCACATATTTTTTTTTTACTTTTATGAATATCTATGGTTTGGTTTATTTATTTTAATCTTATAATATAAAATATAACTAATAGTACAGAAAGAAACATTAACCTTATATATTTCGGACACCTCATTTTATGGCGCCGCCCTGGTGGCAGAAAAGTCGTGGTTGCCTCATTATTTTCAACCGCCTTAACGATATAATTATGAGCAAAGCCATGATCAAAGAAGTGGAAAAAGCTGTACCTTGGCACAAACGAATTTAGATTAAAGCTGATCACAACAGAAGTTCATTGAGACGTGAAGTAGTTTTCGCCGCCATTATTTTATTTTCCAATATCTAACACAGAATTCTTGTTACAATATTCGTAAAATAAATACGAGTGCATTTTGAGAAACTACAAATTGTGAATAAAATGATTGTTTGATATTTTCTCCACTTGTAGATGAAGATTTTTCTTTGAAGAATAAGGTTGATAAACGAGGACACATTCCACCTGGTAAGTAAGGTCAAGATGCAGGTCCGTTGTCCCTTCTCACGCTATTTTATGCTGGTATTCTGTGAGAGCGTTGCCTTACCCCGGTCAAGCCGAACTATTCGCGCTACAACCATAATATAGCTGCAGCGTGACTATACCACGTATAATAGAGAATACAAAGCCAGAATACTTTTAGTTTATTTTGTTTAGCTGTTTATCTAATACGAAATTATTATTCACGAGATTATTGAGATCAATGATTTTTACTTCTTGCCTTGAACTTGTGATATTTCTTAGACTACTCAAATGAGTAAAAATGAAACGATTAATAAAAAGGATAAAACCGGCTTCACACACAAAAGGAATTTCCACAGAATCACTTCTGAAGTGCGAGCTTTAATTCTACCATACACTATGTTTTATTACCGTGTAGTGGCTGTGTAAGATTATCCACTACCCGATATCTCCCGTGGGAGTCGTAAGAGGCGACGGACGGAAACAAATCAGGCGATGGGCAGCAGCGTCTTCCTAATAACGACTAAAAATAAAAAACTGCGGTTGCCAAACCGCATGCCAAGCGTGGCAACTATGGCAAATATCGCCCCTTTGAGGCAGTCTTTGGGGAGCCCTATGTTCAGCAGTGAACTTTAATAGGCTATAACGCTAACTACACCTTAGCATCAACTTCAGAAGCAGATGTATATATTATTTTATTCTTTTCAATAATTTAGTCGGTTTGTACTTTTTTATTAAAAACTTAGTTTTTAATTGATTATTTATATTTTTGGCAGGATTATTCAAAACAGATCACTATAGCTAGGCGCAACTTTTTCACAATGCTAACTTTGTATTTTTAGGCATTCTAATAAAAATGTTTTGAAGTGAAACTTCTTTATCGGCGTAGTGAAAAAATTTAGTAAAGTATTAAAAAACAAAAACGTCACGTTTTCTTGTAACGTTTCACCGCTAAGGCCTACATACTCATGTACCTATACTATTATTTAACCTGCTTATGTAAAGTATGAAATAAAAGATGAATGATATAGCGTAAAGAAGTTTCACTTCGTACGTGTGTACACAATTACAAGCACAATTTTTTTTCTAATAAAAAAAGGATACATAATTATCCTTTTTGGTATATGTATTTTATCCAAAAATGAGAAAACATGTGATCAGAATTACGAGATCATTCCGATAATTTGCTTTGAACCGTAATCAGTGACTCGAAGCGAGCTTATGTGATTCAAAGAAGCGGCTCAAGGGAATTTAGATTAAAATTGATCTTCTTAGATGTGCAATGTAACGTGAAAATATTGATATTATTTGGGCATTGAACGTTGATGAAGTAGTGAACAATGTTTTCTGTTATGTTTTGAGCTGATTCAAGACGATATACACTATAAGACAATCTATTTTGAAGTTAAACTTCTATAGAATCGTTGTGATTTGATTGAAACGAAAAGCGACACTAAAAGAGACAAACATATGTATACATCTACAGGATTTATCCTGCAAGAGAATGAGATAGAATACAGTATACAGTGTTTTATCTATTATATACTTTAGTTACCATTAGCCATTTATGTAATTTTTGAAATTGAATACTTGGAGTTGTAAAATGTAAAATAATTTAACTTAAGTAATATATTATAATAAATACGATAACTAACCGATACTCTGAATTGCTCTCATTCCAAGTTTAGTTCTGAAGGTTTACGTCTACTGCGTGTGAACTGCACACATGTTTTATAAATACTAAGATGAAAATGCTTGATGGCAAGTGAATACTGTGGCAACATATTCAGTTCTCGATTAAAATTACAGGATGCGATAGTGGTAGTCATGGTGACACCCATGACTACCACTATAAAAATCATGAGGGTGCTATTTTACGCTGGTATTCTGTGTACAGTCCAGTACAAGGTTAGTCGACCTGGCTGACTAAATTATAGTACATTTAACCCCCTTGACAATGCGTCACCGATATTTCGTAATATTATGTATCCAATATATCATATATGCTCTAGGAAAATTCATCATTATCATCATCATTACAGCCTATAATTATTACTCTTATACATAGGCCTACCCCAAGGATTGCCTCATTGCACGGTCCCGGACCCTACATCCACCGACTTCCTGCATCTTTACCAGGTTGTCACTGTCACCTCCGTCTATTGGGGAGCTGCCTTGCATTTCGCAATCAGTACGATACTGCCACTGGAAACCTTTCCCATCGGCAGTCGTTTCTTTCCATATGGCCAGCCCATTGTCACTTCTGTTAACTGAATCAGGCTATGTCGGTGACTCTAATTCTATTTCGGATTTTCTCAATACGAAGTCTATTACGCAGAGAAACTCCAAGCATGGCCTCTGCATAGCTCGTTGAACGACCTCTGCTTCCATACGGCCATCAGTAAAGATCTCAGATCCATATAATATCACTGGACACATCATGTAGGAACAGTGATATGTCCGTTTTCAGATTTTTGTAACTTATAATGGAAAAGGAACCTTTATAGCTTCACTTTGTTGTCTGTCTGTCAGTTCATGTCGAGATCTTTTTTCTCGCAACGGTTTGATGTATTATAACCTGATGCTAAAGTTATAATTAATATTGAACTTACTTTTTCAAACAGCTGTTTTGCAAAGTTTGGAAGTATAGGATGGTCCCCACTAGGTGGAGTCAAAATTAGCTAAGACATGCAGGAAGTCAAAAAATGTTTGTAGTTTAGGACTGTGTATTGTGGCATTCCTTGGGGGAGGCTTATGTTCAGCATTGGACTTGTGAAGGACTGTAATGATCATGATAAAGCGAAGAGTCAGCACCTTGCAATGATAATGCTGCTCGTCACCAGGCGGCGAGTTTTAGGTTCGGCATTTTCAAATGGATAAACTTTAGTTTATTGAACGACAGGAAAGCATCAAAGGCGTATTGTGTCGTGTGGTGCCGGCACGAGAAAATCCATCACTTTGTTGTCTCGTGGGTATCGTAAGAGACAACTACGATACCCACGGGATGTGCAGTCAAAAGATCTTCTCGTTTATGCCAAGCGTAAAAACCCAAACCGAACGGCAGCGTCCACCTGCCAAGCGTGACGATTAAGGCAAATCGAGTCTACAGTAGGAAAGGCCCATATACAGTTGTGGACTTTAACAGGATGATGATAAAGAAGAAAAATTCGATGGTATCACACTGCTGTAATTATTTATATAGCATAGTTATTTAGAATTACATTAAAAACACTGCAAAATTGGGAAATTTCTGACACAGTACCCTAAAGATGTGGACTAAGGCGTCAATTTTCAATACTTAAAAATACTTTCATGACTTCTTTTGTTCTTTTTTTTGCCAGAAGAAGTATAACCTAGAGTAATGCCTAACTTGACGTTGAGTTTCGCGACAACCTTTATAATTCCCAGTGTAGGTCAGGTAGGTACTTTTAAAGGTTTAATTCCAGAGAGATTTTTTTGGAGCAGGGAAGGGAATGCATGTTGTGTACCTTTTTTAAATTTTCAGACTTGCAGAAAGCTGACAATGTTTTTTTTCACGCAGCACGTGGTGAACAATAATTGCAACTGCAAAAAGCAATTTCTTTGTTGCTGGAGGTCAAACTGGTTTGTGCGCGCTTTTAGATTTTAAAGCTTGCTATAAAATCTAAAACCCAACTACCACAGCTCTTAACTTCTACGGCTAGTTATATGGAATAGAAACATAAGTACATACGCAATACCGGTTTGAAAAACCGGTATTTAATACTAAAAGTCATTGAAAATGATCACTCAAAATAGTACTTTTAATAATTTTGTAGTCCTACTTTTTTGTAATTTACTATCTTGAAATTTAGCAACGAGAGAGGTTTCTAATAAAGAAGACACAAAACCGAACAGCATTAATTTTAAATCCTTGCGATTATTACTAGACAAACTTATTTTTGTGGCTAATTCCTGTGCGGTGTATAACGGGCGCTCGCAAAATAAAAAAGGTTGTTAGGTATACTATACGTACGTTTTTCGGATTTGATTTCTGATCCCGTAAGGTATGCCATCGGGATTCTGACAAGTTATTAAACTGAACAACTTTTGTTATAGGTATTAATTTTATACGTGGTAGAGCCAAGCCAGCTATATAGCATGAATGGGTCGGCTGAACGTGTAAGACCACTCTTACGGAATACCAGATTAAAATAGCAGTTTAATTATGCTGTCTTTCGTATGATAAGTGTAGAGAATCGGAGACCCTTTTACTATAAACGAGGCATTCCATCTCAGTCCTCAGGCGTGACAACGCATCTGCATTTGATTCTAATTGAGGATAAATATAAATGTCTATGGCCACGCATCCACTTACCATCAGGAGGACTGTATGCTCATTTTGTCACCCTTATTTTATAAAAAACTTACATTTTGTAATAAAGAAGCTAGCTATTCTATTAATATTTCGTAGGTTTATTTCGTTTCTTCTGTAACAACTATATATTTCGCGCCAATTAGCAGTGACCGCTGTGTTCCAATTAAAGTGAACTGGTATGATACAGGCCACGACCCATTCTATCTTGGTGTTCGGAGGCCAACGCATTTGTAGCCTTCTTTGTTTTCAGTTGTTTGCATTTTTCCATGTTAGGTGGACTGAAAGTTTGTTTGCCGCTTGTTTTTTATCTTTATATATAAAATTCCGGTCGCGCTTACGCCAACTAGGTCAATGAGTCAGTCATATTGCTCGCCATCCGCCGAAATAATTAAAACATCATTAATAGTGGAATCGATAACACGGCACACCAAAATCCTTTTATAAAATTAATGACAAACGATCTCACAGTTCACCTAATGGTAAGTGCCCAATGCAGCCCATCGACATTTGCAACCATCTTAAAGCAAAAGATGCTAGAGATGCGTTGTCACCTCCTAGAGGATCTAGATGGAATGTCTGTAATTATACTGATCTCTTTACCCTTCAGTGTGGAATACAGTATTTCAAGCACTGCTATTTGGCGAGAAAAAAAATTAAGAGGATAGATGACGCATTATAATAGTATGTTGCGTCTGGTAAAATCATTCATTCATTCATAACAGCCCTTCAAAAATCCATTACTGAACATAGTCCTGTCCCATAGGGGATCGCCATAGTTGCTACGCATAAGGTGGGTGCAGAACCACAGTTTTGCACTATTTTCAATTGATATTAAAATGATGCTGTTGCCCATGTCAAGTTAATTTATTTCCGTCGCCTTTTATGACACACACGGACGATATAGTTCACCGTTATTTTTTTCAACAACATGTCATGCGAGGCTTCGTTGCCTAATAAAACTTTTTGTAAGCTTTTATGTCAAAATATATAAATTGAATAATTTATTTCCTTTTGAAATTATATTCTGACACTGAAATACGAACAAAATTAAAAGTGACTTTTAGTTCAATTTCGTCGTGTAACTTGATTTGTCGTGGTAAAAAAATTATCGGTCGATGCATTTTGAGCAGAGTGCATCACAATATTGTACATGAAACGGTGACAGTGGCTACTATACAAAAATGTATTAAATTTGTCGCAAAAACTGCATTTACAAGTATATACAGGGTTATTTTGTAATAACCGGCCAAATTTGCAGAGAAGGTTCAGAATAAGTAATATAGGCAAATGGTGAAGAAAAATTAATTAAAAAAATCTCAAACATTCTGTCCTTTTTATCTTTTAAATTCAAAATGCGTGGTAATGCATTAATTTAACTGATTTTACTGCGCACCTACACATTTGTAAGGGTCGATTGGTAGGCAAAAATGTTGTTGCCCATAAATCACATTCAATTTGGGATAATTTCAAATAAAAGTAGAAGCCTAGTATTTTCAAAACTGCATTAACGGTTGTATATTGACACTGAAGGTTATTATTAATGAAGATTATATATTATATATATATATGGTAGAAATAAAAAATAATCAACCAAAATAATATAACTTAATTTCTTAGCAAATCATTTTGTAAAATAATCTTTAAAAATATTGAATAAAATTTTTACAGTTAATCCATAAAAGTTCACAACTGAGCATAGAGTGCCTCAGGAGGTTTTTGCCATAGTTGCCATGCTTGACAGACGGGTTGGTTTTCGCATTTTTTAAATTTTGAGTTATTATCAGGAAGTTGCTGCTGACCATCTCCTGTTTTAGTTTCCTCTGTCGCCTTGCGACACCCACGGAACGAAATGGGGTAGTGAATATTCTTACACCGCCACTACACGGTTAATTTTTAACAATTATTAATAGATGACAATTAAAATTAAGCATAATAAACACGTTTTAACCCCCAATTGAATTTACCAAGAAATTGAAGTTTACCTACTTTTACCTACTGTTTTAATTTTCTGTAAATATTTTCTTTTAGGAAACAAGGAACTTTAAGTGAGACTATTAAAATTATAGTCCTTCTTTCTTGTTTTAAAAACACTTTACATGGATTTTCTCCTCATGTATTGTGATATGTGTTACGTGTATATATGCACATGGACAAACATACTTACAGACCTGATACAATTATTTGTAGTCCATGTAAATGCTTGTTCTGTGGGATTTGAACCTGTGGCCCGGTAGCTTCGCAGGAAAAAGGTTAAGCCACTGCGCTACTGAGATGACAAAGATAAGTTTATAAAGACGATCTAAATAGTAAAAAGTATTTATTATATATACGAAGGGGAATGAAACTTACACAATTCGAAAGGTACTGTGCCATCATCATCACCATTACAGCCATAACACCACAAACGGCACAAAGCACGGTCCTGAGCTACCTACACCATTTTCTATAAATCATCAATATGCCACATTTGCAAAAACAAAAAATCATATGTAATCATGTATGCATACACTAAGTATATGTATATTCAAAGTCTATGTGTGTATGTTGTTGCTAATTGAGTTAACTAACTATTATATAAAAGTAGCGTACATGACAAAAAAAAAACATTTAGTATGTCTCAAATTAATTATTTAAAAATCCTGTAACATCCTATAACATCATATTATAATAACACGTTATAGTAGCTCCGCCTACTTATAAAATTATAGTATGAAGACTACAGGATACTATTTTATATATCAAAGCCTTAGTTATCACTAAGGCTTCGTCATATAAAACCAACTCTATTTTTTAAACTTTTTTTAACTTGGTTGCCAACTCTATCCCAGGTAAAATAAAATGAACACACGCATGATTTACCAAAAAATTCAACCATTTAAATGGTTGAATTTCGACTAGTCACGACACTAGTAATGGTAAAATATTCACTTTTATGTGTCCAACTAAATTAACGCCCATAACGTCGATTTGAACAGACAATGAAATTGACTTCAAGATAACTCGAAATCATTAGAACTTTGTCTACGAGGCTGAACTTCCATTACACGATCCAATAAAACTTTGTTCCTGTGAAGTGTCATTCATATTTATTATGATTACATAGTTATCCTGGCCTTGGGACTACTGAGCCGACAAAACAATAACAGTAAAGTAAAAACAGTAAAAGTAAAAAAAAACACGTACAAGGGCTTCTATTATTTCTTAGAGGTAATGTTACTATAATATATGTATTATAACTGTAAAGTAAAAGAAGTAAATCAAAGACTTTATACGTCTCACAGCTGGGCACAGGCCTTTTCAATTCATAAAGGGATATGGAGAAATAAGTCCGCCGCGTTGCTCAATGCGTGTGCGGACACAACATGTTCTCGAAATATTTTCTTAGACATGTAGGTTTCTCGCGACGTAGTTTTAACATTTGACGAAATAAATAATTTAATTAAAAAATACTGTATTTGCGGCTACTTTGCATGCTTAATTGAACGTTTTCCGCTCAGCCCTAGTGGAAAAGATTGAAACAATTAGTGCAGTGTTTCAAGACAAACATTTCTTTCATAAAACTGTAGTGACGAACGAAATGACAGTCGACCTGTTGGTAAGTGGTTACTGCAGCCATGGACACCTGCAGCCGACAAAAAAAATAAAGTTTACAGATATGTTGTCATCCCTGAAGGCTCAGATGAAATATCTCACAGCCTGTAATTATACTGTTCTCTATTCCATTCCTAAACACACAGGTTATTAATGCAAAGCGGAAATATACACTTTTTCTTGCTGATGAATGAAAATAGTGAACGACTTTTGCTAAATCGACATCCAGAAATCTCTGAAACTACTGTTTAAACATTCCTAGACAGGCATATATTCACTCAGTGGAAGCAAAATAATAAGGATACATTATATTAATTATAAAGGTAGGCGGTGGCACTTCTGTATATTCAGTTTTAAAGAAAATAACAAAATGCCTGAATTTTATACAATCAAAATTCATTCATAATTGCGAACGGACGTCTGCGATAGGGGCCGCTTACGGATAAAGTTCCGATACTTTGAGTTTTACTTTCTTTGCTTTTGGGCTTATAGTTTTTCGAAAATTGGAAATAAAATACTTAATACATGTTCTCAGTACCTAGTAGTCATTACATCTTTCTTTATATACTGTTGTGTCTGTAGTGATCGTGTAACTTCCGATGGACTTGATCGATTGAGGTCAATATGTATTTAGTAGTATAGTTGTACCACGAATGGGTCTACTCGTCCGGGGAAGGAGCACGCTCACACAATACAAAATATAGCAGCTCAACGCAGCACCTTTTGTATGGTGAGTGTAGAGAACCGGAGACTGTTTTATTGGAAACGAGGCATTCCATCTTAGATAGATGTAGATGCTATGGCCACAGTAACCATTTGTCATCAGGTGGACTGTGTGCTCGTTTGTCACCCTTATCCTATAAAATAAAAGGTATTATTCACACAATATAATAGTGCTAAAATCTGGAACGATTTGCCACCATCAAATTAGTGTCTTTTAATATTGTTAGATTTATTTTAAGATACGTGTGTTTCATCACTTGCCTAAGATTCTGAATTGTAATGGTGTAAAAGTTGTGGCAGAATAGCAGGAGTAATGGGTTTTGTGTTACAACTTAGTCACAGACAGTTTTATCACAAATAATTATCAAGCTTTCTATTTAAATTTTAACATTGTATTTTGTGGCTAACAAATACTTTTTACTTTACTGCTATATAGCATAAAAATGTCTGGCATTTCCCATAGCCACCTCTTACAACACAAAGGGATGGTATTGGGTGGTGGTGGATTCTTACCATCCCATCGTTAAAGACTAATTGTACTCATGCTTATTTCTCTTAAGAAGAACAAGTGTATCCATTCTAAAATTCAAAGCTCAAATCTTATAGACTAGTGGGAGAGAATAACTATGTGAAGGAATCTATGGTGTTGGCCTGTGTTCAGCAGTGAACTTTGATAGGTGTAAAGAATGAATACATAATGAATGAGTGTTCTAAGTAGTAAGTAATATAAATACAACACGCGCCACCACTTTTGCAAGTCTCGCCGTCGGCTCTACACTCTGAGTGACTTGGTTTTTTAAAGAAAACTTTAGAATCGTTGTGGTTTGAAACTCGATGAAACAAAGCAAGTTTTTATAGAATAAGGCTGGTTTATCAACCAGCACACAGTTCTGATGGTAAGTGGATCGATCGAGTAAGAATCAAAATTAGACGCGTTGTCACCCCTGAGTACTAAGATGGAATACCTCCTTTCCATTACAAAGAGTTCGCGATTCTCTACACTCACCATACGAAATATAGCACCTTTAAACTACTATTTTACACTAGTATTCTTTCCTTTCAACAGCGTGGCTCTATTTGCGTACAAAATTTATATATAACTTTTATCAAATTCTAACGAGTTAAATATCCATATGTTTTAATTTTCAACCACATAAACAATTCGGGTTTGATTTCAGCTTCGGTCATTAACTCGCAACGGATGATTTTACACGGACGTCGCGCTGTAAGCCTCAGTGATGTATGGAAACCTACTGGGATATCCATTATCCGTGCTGACAAACTGGACATATAATTTAGTATATCCCTCATTAATAAATACCATCTGTCTTTAATGCTAGCTATATTTCTGTTTTATAGCTTTATATTAGTAAAGTTATATTATTTGTCCAACAAGTCAACTTCAACGAGGTCAACCGACGGATTCAACGTGGCTGAGTAGCGTTCGGATTATGACACAATTTTTTCGTCACGTATTCGTCAAAACTTGAAAACTGGAGCGTACATTGAGTGCGTGTTGTCAGTAATGACATATAGATCTGAGATGTGGTCTTTTACTGCTGCAGTAGGACCATGCTTACCGACATAGCAGAACGGATCAGAAATCTGAAATAGCGATGGGCCGGCCATACAGCTCGAAGAATCAACAACCGATGGGGCCAATAGATTTTGGTGTAATTACTCCTCAGGCCTCCTACCTTTAAACGAAGTGTAAAGCGGCCTTACGTACACCCTATTAGAAGGAGTTACGAATGCAATAAGTCGATAGATGCAGTTGGCTCAGAACCGTGTTTTGTGGTATTCCTTGAGGGAGGCTTATGTTTAGGAGTGGACTTATGAAGAGCTGTAATGATGATGATGATTTACAATTATATTTATTGATTTTATAAGAACCTTCTTTAGTCGTATACTAGATGTGGTACCGTTCCTATCATAGGCACCAGTGACTTTTTATTTTACAAAAATTATTATTTTTTAACCTGTGATACAAAATAGATTATAAGTAATTACTACCTGTGACTTAAATGCAAGTATGTTTGTCGTGAGAAAATAATATTTATTCATTTATATAATATCTAACTAGCGCCTCACCCCGGTTTGGACGTCTGGAAATATCAACGTGGTTTTTCAATTTACGTGAACTTATGTTATATTTATGTGAACTTACCTGCACAACGAGTGTGGGGTTTGTGGATATACTTCAATTCCACGTCGCCACCATCGACATGACGCTGCTATAGAGTGACAAATTCTCGCTCACTATCGATCCAACTGGTATTTTAAGGACGCTCCGACATATACGAAATATCCTATCCTACTATCCAAGTAGTTCTACTAGTCCTGCTGATATTAGAAATGTGAAAGTTTGTTTGAAGTTTGATGTTTGTGGGATGGATCTGTGGCTCCATCACGCAAAACTATACTGAACTTATGATACTTGACAATATTTTTATAGAATAAGGGTGACAAACGAGCACATAGTCCACCTGATGGTAAGTGGATGTTGTGGCCCATACCTACATTTTTCCTCGAGTAAGAATCAAAATGCAGATGCGTAGTCACCCAGAGGACTTAGATGGAATGCTGCCTCGTCCAGTAAATAGGTATCCGGCTTTACACTTACGATAGAAACACACGCTGGTATTCTGTGAGTGTGGTCTACCCCGGTCTTGCAACCCATTCGTGCTACAACCATAATATAGCTGCGGCGTGGCTCTATCATGTATTAAAGATAACATACCAGAATAGGACATAGGCTATGTTTTTGTATAAAAAGTTTTAGTTTATCCCAAGTAACAGTATTTTTAACCCATGGTGCATTAAAAGTAGGTCTGTTTTTAGTTAAACGCGAACGGAGCCGGGGTTAAAAGCTAGTGTATAGTGAATTATATATGAGCTGCCTAAAAAATTGTTTAAATTGGTGGAAAATGGGTTTCTTGCTGGTTCTTCCCAAGACAGAGGGTTTTTTCCGTACCAGTGGTAAATTATTAAACAAAAGAGTAAATTTCAGTAAGTATTACTTACAATCTACATTAAATAAAAAAGTTTCTGTTTCTGTTTCTGTTTCAAATCCATAAAATATTACCTATTAAAGTTTTAGGCGAATAAACAGCTAATTAGGGTTTCGGCATGTGTGGGTACTTAAAAGTTTACTACTGAGTGACATGGGTACTGTAAGTGATGATTTAAAAATTTTTTGGGGCAACAGAAACATATTAATATTTTATCAGTACAAATAACTTCTGGCATATTTACAGCGCTTGCCGCACTTTTTAACTCAAAACGGTTCTCTTTAATTAGAATTACTTTAATTAAATTTACCTGAATGCTAAATATTTGCAATACTTTACGAAGAGATTACTTTTTATCATTACGTTATTTAATTACTTGTAAGATATAAAAACACAGGGTTTTCTTTGTATTTTGAAATAAATTGTCTCGTTTCTAAAAGTTGCAACATTAAATCATAACTATCTTATATTTTAGTAATTATTTGGAAGACGCTGTTGCTATATATAAGTAAATAAAATAAAAAGTTTTCCGTATTTTGTTTGTATAAAATTGAAGGAAAATCTCTTTGGTTGTACTGTTTGTATTCGGCGGTTTTAATATCAATACATATAGACATTAAGAAAATGAAAATTAAAATTAAAAACACTTTACCGCCATTTTTCAATTGTTTTTCGCAGAAATTCGCCTTACTGAGGGGATATTTGCCATGCCACCATTTGACAGCAGTTTGGCGATTGCAGTTTTGTTATTTGAGTTGTTATCAGAAGACACTGCTGCCCACCTCCTGTTTCAGTTTCCTGGGGATAACATGGGTAGTGATTCTTTATACCACCTAAAATTGTCAATCATAATTTTAGTTAAAGTTTAATTTATAATATAATTTATAATATTTTTTCAATGTTCTATTTTACCACGAGCTTGACCTTAAACTTCGTGAAAAAGCCAGAATGACTGAAAAATTAACAATGTTTCAAGTAAGAGACACGTGAAGCCCATCATCACGGATTCGGTTAGCGCGCCAGACATTTTCCTGTATGAAACCCTCTCAGGAATTAAGTATTATTATATTAATAACAACTCTTTTTTTTCCTTTAATTTTTTATATCCTATATTCATTTTTATAGACCTTTAGACACATTAACTGCATGTTATTATTAAAGATTTGTATACTCACCGTTAGGTAATCATGGCTAAGCATTTACCCTTAGCCGATGTCCTCGCACTGATAATATTGATATAACAGTTTAAAGGAAAAATGTTGTTGTCGACGTTTTCGCATGAATACAAGTATAATAAATAATAATGGCACTTGATGGTTGCCAAACATTTGTCAAGGTGTGTTTGCTATTTGCAGAACAAATATGTACATCCCTTCAATATCTTAGTATTAAACTTGTTAATAGTATTTTTTTACATATAAATGGAAGTGACAAACGAGTACGCAGTCCACCTAATGATGAGTGGATACTTTGGCTTATAGACGCCCACAACTCGTTTTGAAATCAAAAAGCAGATGCGTTATTAGACCTGAAAACTAAGAATAAATGCCTTCCTATCATCAAAAAAGGTCCTCGGTTCTTTTTCAATATTGGAACAGAAAGTCCTTCAAGAAACGAGCTTACGCCCTTTCTGCCCTGCAATTCCCCTGGTGTTGCAGTTGAACATTGGCATGCCTGTTTGCCCCTTTCTATAAAAAAAAATTGGTTGCCTGTAAAGTCGGTATACGGGCGAAAGTTTTACGACAACGACTTTGAGTGGTAAAATAATTTTATTATGTCTGTCTCTCGCTCTTAGGCGGGCTAACCATGCCCGAGTGGAAGGGACGCGCCTCTCACTCGCTCTCATTGTGAGCGCATAACGAGCGGAGCGTAACGCAGTTTCTTGAAGTGTCACCCGGCAAACCAATTTATAAGACGTTGTCACGTCAAAAGAAACATCATGCTACTATTTCACGCTGGTCTATGCAAGCGTAGTCCTTCCCAGTCCAGTCGACCGTGTTGTAACCATAAAACACTGTAGTGTGGCTCTACCACGTAACAAAAAATTGTAAAGATTCTTATTTTTATTTAACAGTTTCTATAACCTCTAGTTGATGAGCTTGAGACCTAGGTTGCAGTTCAATGAAAATAATTTCGAAGATTTAATTATCTGCCTACTGCTGACATGTGAAGGTCGTCAACACACATTGGGGTAGCGCAGCGATTATCTTGCCTTTAGAAAATGGCTTTAAGTTTACTATAGCTTTTTTTTTAAGTTTGAAGCGAACGAGCTACATTAGACTTGAATAGATGCATAAAACTTTGTGATATGTCACTGTTATATTAAAATGCACTTTTAAGGGCCATTCAAGCAAGGGTTGAGTAATGATTTTAATTAGAACATTTCTCGTCTCGGTTTCACAGGAGTTATAACCCGAAACACAATAAAAAAATTATAAACAATATATATTTTACTGGACCAAATTATTTAGCCTGATTTTAAACAAAATATGTTACACAGATAATTAAAACAGCCAACCGTATTTTATACTTTTATTCCGTTGGTTTGTGTAGGCATTAATATCCCATTGCGAGAATTATCTATAAATTATGAGCAGATAAAAGCTACGAAAATAATTAAATTAACTTATTCCAAGAAATCCTGTTGCAAAATTGATTTGCAAAGTTAGTTCTTAATATTTTGTCATAAAAAATTGATCAATTTCTTTCAAATAAATACACGGGCGAAGTCAAAACTAACAAAGGTAACAACAGATTTTAATTAACGAAGTTTTGAAACAATAATTGTCCTTATAAATTTAAGAAGGCCTCTTTGTGGCTGCTATATAAAAGACAATAAGTTTAAATGAGCAAAGTTTGTGCGAGCAGGCAAACAAGTGGATAAGGTACTTCAAATTTTCATTCCCGCCAAAAATATTAAACTATATTTTTTTATATCGAGTGCTTATAACCTTTACGCGCGGTTGAAGTATCACTTATTAATATATGTTATTTTTTAAATCTTTATTGAACGTTACAAAAACATCAAAAGACTTAATGTTATAAAACTTTTCTCTGTCAGTCAACCTTAGAGCAGTGACACACCCGTAAATTATAATAAATACTATTATTTGTTTCTATTTGTTTTAATTTTCTTTATTTTATTGTTATAATTTATAATTTTCTTGCCGTTTCTTCCCACAAGGTTCCGCAGTTGTATAGTTTTTTTTTTCTAAGTAAAATAGTAGTAAAATTATTATACAATGTATAATGCCTGGAAATAGACGACGACGGTAATCATATAAATTAAAATTTAGAGGAAAATGATTTACTGTCTTTGTGGTATAATTCAGGAACGCGTTAGAATATTAAAGAAGTCAATATATCAAATAAAAGCAATTTTTTATAGAGCCTGATTTTGATGTTAGCACATTTTGATGTTGCTATTGTCCACCCATGGATTTAGATTATACGGACTATATTCTAAGTCTATGTGTCCACCCGATTTGCTATTGTAACTCGTTTTTGTATTTCAATAGGAATTAAGCCAGCCGTAATACAGCCGCAGTTTGTCACTGAGTAGTATATTATAGTATATTTTGTTCGTATTATATATTCAACTTTCACTGTCGTCACACCGAAAATTCAAAATTTAGTCATACATTGGTAAAGTTTTACGAGAAACGAAATCTATAAAAATATAAAAACATTCCACAAGTCTGGTAATTAATATGAAGATCCAGGAAGGATCAAATAAAAGTAAAATTAAAAAGGAATTCTTATAAAACTTTATACAAACAAAGTTCTTCAGAATGCCTGGTATAGGTATCAGCAACACAGATAAAGTTCCAATTTCCGTTCATTATAAAGTTTCAAGATATGTAGATCCAAAATAATAGTCAATTGGAATATTTTCTTTCCTTTTTTTGTGGTATTTTTAAGAAATATAATAAATGTGTCTTATAAATTTTTCCTTCAAACAGACAATCGGTTTCCAGATTTCCGCTTATGTTATTTTTAGAAACTTCTACATAGAATTCTTAGTAGTTTATTGAAGATGTTTTAAAGTAACTGGTTGATATAGGAAAAAGTACTGATACATTTTATTATATCAGATTAATATTAATACATATAAATAAAACCAGTTTTTACGGTCACGGGGTCACGGGGGGGACTCGTGCTGGATGGGTGCTGTAAAGTGGTAGATTACTTATATATACGCGATTTTTTTATTACTTAATATACGCATTTATTTACTTAATATACGCGACAAAATCCGTAAAAACTAGTTTTATTTAAATGTGTAGTGTTCGCGTAAACATAAGAAATCAATATTAGTACAATTGCAAAATGGTAGCTAGGTTTGACGACATCTATTCAAATATGCATGTATCTGTAGATCCCAATCAAAGCTAGTTAAAATGCAATAAATCTGTATTCTATTATAGCCTATATAAAGTCCACTGCTGAACATAGGCCTCTCCCACTGCCCCATAGGAGGGATTTTGCCATAGTTGCCACGCTTGGCAGGCAGGTTTGCCACCGCAGTTTTTTTATTCAGCTGTTATCAGGAAGGTGCGGCTGCCCATCATCCCATCCGACACCCGCGGGACGGTATGGGGTAGTGGGTATTCTTACACCGCCACTACACCGCTACCGCCACTACACGGTTAAAATGCAAATGGTCTGATCCAACTCGGCTTGGCAGTGTTCGGGAGATTACTACACATCTTCTCGTCAGGTATACCTCAAAACTTGAAAATAAGATTATACAAATATACAAACAGTTCGTGTTGCCAGTGATGACATATGGATCTGAGACGTGGTCCTTCACTGTTGGCCGTATGAGGAAGCTCAGGGTCGCCCAGCGAGTTATGTAGAGGGCTATGCTCGGGGTGTCTCTGCGTGATATACTTAAAAAATTTGGATATCTGCAGTAAGACCGATAGAGTAACGGACATAGCGCAACGGATTAGTAAGCTGAAGTGGCAATGGGCCAGCCTTGAAGAACCGACAACTGATGATAAGAAATGTTCTCGAATTACAACCTCGTACCGGTAAGCTAAGTGTAGACCTCACTAAATTGAGTGATGACTTGGTAAGATATGCAGGAAGTCGATGAATGCTCAGGTCCGTGCTTTAGGTCTTTGTGCCTCCATGTTCAATAAAGAACTTATGTAGGGCTTTAATGACGATGATGGGCCTTCTTACTAATAAATATTGCACAGTATTATTTTCTATGTAACTATTAGAAAAAAAATTGTTTTGACTTGATTAAGCTCTCGGTCATTCAGTTGCTAACGGCTGATTTCGCCCAAACGTCCCAGAGTAAGTCTGAATGATGTATGGATTAACTTATCGGAAAATCCATTAACTGTGTCCACAGAACTTCGAATACTTGTATTATGTAAATGCAATTATTTCCGCTTTAAATAAGGAAATATTACAACATATTATTGCACAGTATAATTATTATGGCTGCAGCGAGGATAGATGTAAGTGTCTATGGGCCACTATTCACTAATCATCAGTTTTATTTATATAGAAGAGTGGTGAAAAATGAGCATTGGTTATGTACCAACAATTTTAATTTCAATGAAGCGATTGGAATGATCGCAAAAGTTTTAAATAAAATCTTAATATAATCATTCACCAAATAATAAATAGGTTTTACATTTTTTTTATAGAATATCGATAACAAACGAGCACACAGTCCATCTAACGTTAAGTGGA